>CAJVPQ010002029.1:0-15328 GCA_910591825.1 Funneliformis caledonium
TCTCCAAAGGTTTTTTTTCTTCAGGAGTTTTTTTTCTCCAAAAATTCTTTCTCTGATTTCTTTGAAGTTTCTTTACCTTAGGGTTTTTTCTCCGAAGTTTTTTTTTCTTCGGGAGTTTTTTTTTCTTCCAAAAATTCTTTCTCTGATTTTTTTTGAAGTTTTCTTCAGTGGTATTCCTTAGAATTTTACCCACTTTAATATCTATCGCAAATAATCAATGATCACACCATTTGCTTCTAATATTATAAACATACCTACCTCCGTAGCCTTAACTCCTAACTAAAAATGAATCTGCCTTTTCAATGTCGAATAACTACTTGAACTTTCAATGAAAGAATTTGATGAGAAGTGGTGGCCTTTTGTGTCGAATGTATGGGTTGGGTATAGCTCTAAAAACAACGTTAATGGTGATTTATGAAAGGTCTTTATTTGTCGATTTAACAAGTATAATAAATCAAGTACCCAGAAGGGAGGTGTTCCATATGAGAAATGCCACATAATGAAAATTTGGCCGGCTGATTTGTGTTCTGCAAAAATCAAAATTTAACGTTACATTTCTGAACAAAAGTACGAATTGAACGATTTAAGGACTCACCTAATCATATGCACTCTCTGGAGGAAAACGAAAAGATTAAGCGTTCTCAAGCTGTCCGAGATTTAGTTGTGCAAGAGGCCCTAAAAAATTACCGACCACCAGAAATCATTAATGCAGTAAAAGAATATGCAACCATAGAACTGGATCTAGGAAAAAGCGTAAAGGAGTTGAAACCAAAGGAAGTTATAAACATAAAATATAAAATGCGTGGATCTTTTGATGTATATCTTATCAGCAATTCCAAATGAAGTGTAAATATTCGAGAGGTTATTTTCTTCTTAAGAGAACAAGAATATTTAGTCGAGTATTATGAAATTTCTTATTTGTCAACCTATGCTTTTGTTTTTGTAAAACTAAATCAACTCAAAAATCTCAAGTGACATAGCTGGTTGACTCTCATAGATTCCACACACAAGACTAATAAATACGATTGTCAGTTGTTTACTTTGTATATTCGCAATAATTATGGATGTTGGGACGTCAGGGCTCATTTCTTTGTAAGTAATAAAGATAGTCATACTATTGTAAAGGGCTTAAAAATAATTAAACGATTTGCAAATCATTGGAGTCCAAGATATTTTCTCTCTGACCAAAGTAATATAGAATCCAATGGCATCAAAATGGCTTTTCCAGGTCTTGAAGTTGGTAAACAGGAGTGCAATATTATTTTTTGTACAGTGCATATCATGTGAACCTGAATGAGAAGAATTTACGATAAGAAGACACAACAAAAAATGATCCAAGCCATGCACAAAAGGACTAAGATCGGGTGTGAGGATTTGGTTCAACAAGCGATCAATGAATGCCCAAATCCAACCATTAAACAATACATCTCAAGGAATTACACGAGAAATATGCATCAATAGGGACTTTAGGCATGACAGTATTCCCCTCTTCTTTTGCAAGTAACTTCAACAAATGCCTTAGAATCATATCATAGTAAATTAAAAAGAACCTCTTCCCCACAATATGGTTTAATTGATATTTATTTTTTTATATTATAATTTTTTATAAGATAGTTTCATCTAATCTAATTTAATATTATCAGGTGCCTGCCATAAGATAGTTGCACTTGATGAAAAAAAACACTCTGATTCAGAACGTGTTGCTTATGAATTTTGAACTAAAAGGATTTTGGCTATTGGTATTGATGATGAGATCCTTTGTAAAATTCATAAATTCCCATTTCCAATCCAACAAATGCTTATTGGTGAGATTTGCGCTGTTGAAGAACGAATAAAGAAAGGCAAGCTAGCACTGGGTCTTACGTTTTTACATTGTTACTGCTTATTTTTTCATTGGTATTTACTACCTTGCCATCATGTATTCCATGAAAATATGTATAGTGCTATAAAGCTATTAACATCTGATGTGTGGGAAAAATTTTAACAAATGTTTGATGAGACTGGATTTAATGTATATATACATTGCGAACTAGTTAAGTTAGAAGTACCTAGGATAACCGAAGCTGAGAAAGCATTGGAGAATCAACGGTTAGCCATAAGTGAACTAATAAAAAGGACGCGTGATATATATTGGAGAGTTAAAGAGAAAGGTGATACAATTCATTTATTAGAAAACTGAAAGATAGTTTAGAACCTTTTCTAAATAATCAAATGTAATACTGATAATAAAATTTTTTTATTATATATGCTAATAAAAAATAACATTTTATGTTACAATATTTAATCTTTAAAATTAGAACACTATATAATACATAACAATATTTATCGTTTAATAGTTTAATATTAGAACACCAAATTTTTATTCACGTGACCACATGACTTATCCAGATCACAGCTGATCTTCTGATGTGACACCACTAATCTGCTGATCACGTGATCGAACACGGCTTTAGACAACCCCAAAATTTAGTATTACTATCACTATATTACACAAAAAATTATCTCACTTTTTTACTTCTACTTGAAGATTCTTTAAAGCTATTATTATTATTGTAAAAATAGATAAAATTTTAAATAGAATAGAACTTGAAATATATAATATATTAAAATTATAAGAAGTTATATTGTGAGAATATAATGTTAGCATAAAAGTAAAAGTAATGTTTACGATATTTTCATATAAAAATTGATGAAATGCATCATGACGATCTCTAATTAACAGTAATAGAATTATATAACATGAAAAATTTTTTGACATTTTAGTATTTTTGCAATATTTCTACCAAAACATATTATAAAACTTGAATAATTAACAGTTAGATGTAAATTATTTAACTCTACAACTTTAATTAATAAGAAAAAGTAGATTTAGAATATCGATTTTGACGTTTATTAGGAGTAACTGCCTAAACAGAAATTTAATGATTAATTTTATCGTAATAGTTAGTTTAAAGTCTAATTATAACTTATATAACCTTTAAAATTTTATATTTTATGTAATTTTATTAGCTCTATAACTTTAATTAGTACAATAAAATAGATTTAGAATACCAATTTTGACATTTATTAGGAATAACTGCCTAAAATAGAAATTTAATGATTAATTTTAGCGTAACAGTTAGTTTAAAGTCTATTTATTCATTGTATAACCTTTATAATTATATATCATATGTAACTTTATTAGCTCTACAACTTTAATTAATATGATAAAGTAGATTTAGAATGCCGTTTGACTTTAATATGGAGTAACTACTTAAAACAGAAATTTAATGATTAATTTTAGTATAACAGTTAGTTTAAAGCCTATCTATTTATTATATAACTTTTATAATTATGTATCATATGTAATTTTATTAGTTCTATAACTTTAATTAATACAATAAAGTAGATTTATAATGCCATTTTTGACTTTAATATGAAGTAACTGTTAAAAATTATTTTAGTATAAAATATCGCTTTAGAAATTCAAATCTAAGATTTTTTAAAACTATTGCTAAAATAATACTTAAAATACTAATTTTTAATATAAGTATATCTATTTATTTTAACATTAAAATATTGAGAAATTATAATTATTAGATTTATATGTTTATATATAAGTAAATGTTAATAAAAATTAAATTTAAATTTTTTTACATATAAAAAATTTTTTAGTAACACTTTAAAGTACAATATCTTGAGATCTAGTGATTGAAAATTGAAAATTTTTGGTTTTTTAAATTCATATTATTCATATGAATTAAATACTATTATTTAAAATTAATTCTGTTAATATTTACAAAAATATAGTTGTTGAAACATCATTTAATTTATCTATTAATAAAATAATTAAAAAATTAAAAATTATTATAAGATTCGCCTAAATAAGGCGATTCTAATGGTTATAATTTTATAAAATTTGAGGCGATATTGGCTGAGATACATTAATTTGAAAATTTTGTAGCAATAGAAAAGACATTTTCTGTGACCGTTATTATTTGCAGAATAAAAAATCAATTGACATTCCTGCAGAAACATTTTTACCAAAGAGACAAAGAAGCTATTTATCAGATAATGATGATAGGCTTTCATTTTCTGATTCTGAAATAGTACCTGTTTCGCTCACAAATGTTTTCGCGAAACTTCTGATGAGTATTCATATTCTGATTCTGATGAATTGAAGGACAAAATGACTGAATTGAGCATATCTACAAAGGAAGTTAAAAATAAAAGGCCAATGAGCAAAAAATGGTAATACATCACTCAAGATATTGCAAGTGATGCTCTAAAAGCATGTCAAATGTGTGTTTTACCAGATGACAAGCTTATTTATAATTATATAAGTATGCTAAACTACAAATGAGATGAGGCAAGGAATAGCCCATATCAATTGGAGTGATAAATTTTTATAATACAGATTATTCAAAATATTTGCCTCTTGATTATAAAATTTTTATCGCAAATCAACAAGGAGATAAAAGCAGTAAATTTTACCAAGGGAAGAATGATTGACAAGTTTCTAGTCAATTACGAGGAAGGTATCATGCAGTTTTTAGATAAGTTTAAATATATAAAAGACTTGTAATCTTTAGGCAGATGTCTGAGTGAAAATTTAATTAATTACTCTACTGCATTGAATGACTTAATTTATGTTCAGCACCTTCTTCAACACTTCTACGTCTTATATAAAAATGATATTTTGCTTTAAGCTATGTTTAAACGTAAATATAATTTACTTATATAGATACCTTTACTGAGAAATGCCTTTCTCAGAAAAACAGATATTAAGTTTAATTATGAAGAATTAGCATCAATATCTTATAACAAACTCATAGAAATTTTAAACATTACTGGAAAGAGCAAACCAAAGTTTGATGGAAAAGCTTTCTTTAGATCATTAGGCACAGAAGTCTTAGCACAAGAAGATGGAATTCTAAATATACGTGAAAAGAGGCAAGGCAATCTGAGAAAATTAGAATACTGCATAAAAGTAATTCTAACAGCTTTGTATATTTCACTTTCTACTACTGCAAATGCTAGAATTATAGATATCGAAACTTATTGTTTACAATCTAACAGATTTCAACTCACTATATCAGCATCAAAATATCTTTTCAAAGATACAATTATAACAATAGACTTACAGGATATCGAGATACCAAGGACTGTGAAAGCTTTCTCAAAACTTATAACAGCTATAAAAGTTATTTTATCTTGAAAAGCAAGGACAAGGAAGTTTACAGATGTTTTTTATAATATATTAGAAGAAGTTTACAGATGTTTAAAAAATAAGGAGCAATTCACGCCAAAAAAATTTTCTATAAATTAATGGTTTATAGTGAAATATACTAAAGGATGAGGGAAATCACAAATGTGTTAGCATATCACATTTAATGTAATTGAAAATATTTTAAACATGATTCTAAAATAAAATTATTCTCTTGCAAATCTTATGTTTAATATATTTTTTAATATGTATAATAAAGATTTTAAGTGAAAAGGACATCAATTATTTTTTCATGTTTGGAGGTATATTTAGACATGTATGGTTACCATTCACAATTATAAGTTATTGTGCTTTGCAACGATTAAAGATGGCACCTTAATTAGTTGCAATAGGTGATAAATAAGCATCACAATATTGCAACACCATCTTTAGCAACGATTAATATTAAAAAGCAACATTTATATGTTAAAAAAACTATATTTCTAGATATAACAGTTTTTAATGTTAATGCAACTTCAATTATTTAGTTTTTTTTTATTATCCTTAACTTTGAAAAATATAGATGAAAGTGCATCCATTAATACTGCAACAATAAAAAAGATCTTTTTTGTCAACCATTATAATAACTAATAATATTCAAAATTACAGTTGATAAACATTTAAGGTATTCTATTCTGTTTTAATTGAATTGATATCGCGAAAAGTGAAAAAGATATAAATTATCTAAATACTTGTTAGAAAAAGTTTTTTGGGATATTTATTAATTAGCCCCCTTAGAAAACAAAGAAAAGCTCAGGTAAAATTATAAAAGTTTTTTATCTTTAGCTCAAAAATTCTTATAATTTGATGATCAAAAATTTAAAATCTAAACTAAAATTAGGTGATTGATTTCTTGAAAACTTTATTTATAGTTAGCATATTTATTATTTTATACTTATATTACTTTATTATATTTAAATTAGAAATAAATTACTAAATATTAATAAAAGTATAAACAAGTATTATTTATAGTTTAATATAAACTCCGTGATATCACAAAAAATATTAAAAAACAAGATCGTCTACATCATAAGGGTGAGCACAATAATAAAATTTATATATACGCTTATCAATAAAGCATTAATAAAATTTTGCCTATATTGGATTTGTGATTTTAACGCATTTATAGATATTATAAAACCCGGGTATAATATATGGTTTAAATTTTTAATTCTGTTAAAATTAAACTAATTTTGGCCATATATTGCACAAAGTACTATATGTATCATATAATTTTTAAACCAGGTATTCGCAAATATAAAAAATAAAATAATACTATAAGTATGTATATTATTTATCCTATTACGTATTTCTTGATATGTTGATCATAATCCATTGTAAATAAGTTTATCAGAAGAAATAGGAGAAATATTAAAATTCTTAAAAATATTTTTGAGGCAAAAACTTCTGAAGAAGTATACACTCCTATGCAAAAAGTTTAGGCCACTTGATAAATTGTAAATCAAATAATTTTTCTAAATAACTAACATTTTATTAAGATATAAAAAATTACATCAGAAATTTAATATAGTAATGAAGGTCTTAAATTTTTTTTTATTATTTGAAATAATTTGGAATAATTCCAGTTAGTATATCTTTAAATTTAATTAATATTCTGCAATAATATTATTAACTGTGAACTCAAGGGATTTTTCAATAATAACGTATTTTTTTTAAATGAAACTAATTTTTCGCAAAAAATAATTTTCTATTACGTCAGTCATCAATTTGAATTGGAAAGCATTTATTGGTTAAAAGGTACATGTAACTTTTCTCATTATGATGATGAATTTATTTTGTGATAATAATACTAAATCTACTTTCATGCTTATTTACGTTTAAAAAAGTCATGAAAACTAAAAGAAACAGAGACAGAGGTGCAGAAAGAGATAGAGATAAGAAAAGTAAAAGATAAGGTAACTTTAACTGTTTATTATAAAAAATAAGAAGGAATTTTCTGAAATTATTCTTTACTTAGATCTGGAAATGCATCGAAAAAATAGCAAAGAGGAATAATATGTCACAGGATATTTATCAACAGCATTTTCTGCCATAATCCACCAGGAAGTTTTGAAGGTGCTAGACAACAATTAATGTTTTTTGAAAAATGAGCCAACAGAAGATAATAAATATAGTATTTAGAGTAACAATCATGATCTAAAGGAAATGTATAGGAATCAAATAATCAAAATATGATAAGATAATGAGAAAATTGGCTGACATTTATTCCCTCGAGATCAGAATGAGAATATTATCTTAACTAAAGAATTATGACCATTAAGGAACTACGCTGAGGTCAATCTGTAGACTTGTCTATCTCAGTGAACGTCAGATCTTCTGATTAAAACTTGCATAATGAATATACAATCAAAAGTAATGATACAAACATGTAAGAATTGCCAAAGTTGTGAGATAGTAAACCAATTGAGGAATAAATCTTATGGATTTCATAAAACTACAGACTAAGAGTTATTAGATTCAGATCTTAAAAAGCTTTTTTATGAAATATTTAGTATTACTGGTGTTTGTCTAGTGTTTATAAAAGATTCCAGATGGTCATTTGGATGTTAGATGATCGTAATATCATATTTCAATAGAACAATATGAAGCAAAGCATAAATTATGTGGAAATTAATCTGAAGGAAGGTCTTATAAATTATTTTTACCATCTAGAGAGAATATGTTACGTTTTAGAAGACACTGGTTTTCTGATACTTGTAGATATACTTTTACATTATATAAAAGAATTTATAGAAAGGAGTTTAAGAGAAGAGCCAGTAAAAGTGTTGGGGTCTATAAAGAAGAAACTAAAAAAGAAATGAGAGAAAAATACACATTAAAAATTTTAGTGCAAATATATCATTTTTAATTCAGCATGTGGACTTTTTTGATTTGAACACAAGGTTTTCCTAAAAATTACATGATCAATCTATGTAGAAAACACTTTTTTTCATTTTTTACAAAAATGTAACAAATTAATTATGTCTACATTATTAAGAAAAAATATACTTAAGTTATTTTTTTAATAAATAGTACAATAAATATTGTAACAGTCAAAATCTTAAAACGATCATCCTTCAAAATTATAGTAAATACTAATATATTTTTAAAATCAAAGAATTAATCAAACCTTTACTGATTTAATATTAATTAATTTATTTCTCTCTTTTAGTTTGAGTCTTATACAAATATAGGTTAAGAAAATTATTAGATTAAAGCTATTAAAGCTATATCATTATTCTTGATGTAAATTAATTATAATTTTATTCGAATTATTAAATAAAGTCAAAATTTCATACATTAAATTATTTTATTTTCTTATTATTCAAATTATGTTATACAAATAAAGAAAGAATTTTTAAAATCTAAACTAATTTAAATTTATCAATTTTGGTCTAATGGAAATTTAAGTATTTCTAAAGCTATTGATTGAATTTAAGAAAAAAAAATCTTTTTTTTCACCCAGTATATTTATAAAGCAAAGTCATCTCTATTTTATCAAAAAAAAATTAATATCTTAATAAAACTAATACAGTAACACCTCTATAAGTGCACCCTCTATAAGTGCACATTCTCTCTATATGCATATTATAGCTCGGTTCTAAGCTTGGGACTTAGAGCTAAGTGCACACCCTTCAGTTTCTGTATGTGCAAGAAATTTTGAGTCCTGGATATTTTAAAATATTTTTTACAAATGCACGCACATGATAATCGACCAATTAGAGATAACCTTAAAAGATCACATGTTAATTTTTATATTTAAAAATTTTAAAAATAAAATATATTAAATATTATCTGATGTGAATAATTTAGATAACTTCATGTATAATGTGACAACGCCTTCAAAAAAGTAAATTTTATTATTGATATTTTTATATTTGTAAAAAAAAAAAATTTTGATTTTGTTCAATTCGTATATAAAAAGGCTTCTTAAATTTATTAAATAAATGAATACAAACTAACAAATCATAATAAGCGTGAACAAATAAATATATGTTATTGTCTTGATCTATTGTGACTAACCAAATTAGTGTTAGTCAAGAAAGATTTAGAAGAAATAGCGCATGTTAATGAATAAACAAACCCTATAGAATAAGAAAATATATTGTATTTATGAGAACATTTTTATTCTTGCTTGATTGATTATCTCAAATTAGTATGGCTGGGGAATATTTTGTATATTTATGAGGAAATAGCACATATCTAAACCCTAAAGAATAAAAATTAAAGTATTAGATTTTATCATGTATCTAAATTAAAGAAAAAAGAATGCTGATTCACCATTATATTATAATATTAAAATCAGCCATACATCCCTAAAAATGTCTCTCAAAAGAACCACTCTTTCCGAAATCTAAAAAAGAGAAATTTGTATTTACGCTTGAGATAACAAAAGGACCCGGACTCAGTATGTTAACTGGATTGAAGAAAAATAAAGCGTTAGAGTTAATGAGAGTACTATTACTTGTATCCTACAAACAGCAGAAGAACAACTTAGTTCAGAAATTATCAATTCAAATTCAAAACGTCATAAATCAGTTACTTATCCAGAACTTGAGCTTACTCTCAAGGAATTCATTTTAAATTACCAGCATCAAACAGTTTTAAGTGATGCAATACTTATCGAAAAAGCTAAAATAATTGCTGATGGATTAGATATTTCTCGAAATGCATTACAATTTTTCTCGGAATGGCTCCATAAGTTCAAGAACCACAATGGAATTCGTTAACGAAAGCTTGAAGGAGAAGCTTCATCTGCTGATAAAGCCGCTATTGCCAATGCTTTACCCTTATTAAGAGAATGTTATTCCAACTATCCTCTTGAAAGAATCTATAACATGAATGAAACAGGACTTTTTTATAGGTAAATCCTTGAAACAGAAAAAAAAATCAAATATAGAAATTTATTTATCTTGTTATTTGTAGGTTAGAACCCAATCGAACACTCGCAACCAAACATCTTACTAGGTGTAAAGTGAATAAAGAACGTCTTTCAGTTGCATTGTGTGCAAATGCCGATGGTTCACACAAATTGAAACCTTTAATCATTGGAAAATTTGAAAGACCGCGTTGCTTTAAAAATATAAGAATTCAATCCATGCTAATAACATATTGTAATAATACCAAAGCCTGGATGATCGCGTCGCTTTTCCAAGAGTGGCTTCAGGAATTCAATCATCAAGTTGGTATAAAGCATAGAAGCCAGCGTGTGTTACTTCTCCTTGACAACTGTTCCAGCCAAAAGCTGGCTGGCCTTACCTTACAATACACTGATATCCATTTTTTGCCTCCAAATACAACTTTGAAAATTCAGCCAATGGATGCTGGAATAATTATATCCTTCAAAATACACTATCGTCGTTCTCATGTACAGTAAGTAAAATTGTTAAATTTGCCATGTATTTAGTATTCAAATCTAACTGTTCATTTTTTAAAGTTTGATGCTGCAATATGTAAAAACAGGTATCTATGCAGAGGATTTACGCATCGATGTCTTACAGGCAATTCATTTTATCATCCAAGTCTGAGACGAGGTTAATGTCAAAATAATTAGTAATTGCTGACATCACACAAAAATTCTTCCCAATGTAAATGTAAATTTTAGAAACATTTCAAAGGATATTTGTCAAAATGAAAACTTGGTACTTCATGATCTTGCGGATTTACTTTGAGCTCTTAATCTCGCCTATCCAATGCAAGCGGAAGAGTTTCTTAACATACCAGAAAAGAATGTTGTTTACAAAGTTCTCAAAGATGATCAAGTTATTGAAGAACTCGTATATCTCTTTAAGAATACCAACAAGGAGAATATGGATTTTGATAAAATGGATGATAGCGATGAAATTCCCATTATTAGTCCTAGCGCTACAACTGCTAGCTTAGAAACTGTACATACATTTTTACTTCAACAGGATAACGCGAAAGAATATGTAAAATTAGTAGAAAAGATCGAAAAATTTTTTAGGGTCAAAAAGACAAACTTAATGCGACAAACCGACATTAACATATATTTTTATTAAAAAGTAATTCTATTTTTGCAAAATATGTTGCTTTTGTGTATTGGAAAATAAACTGAGTTTATTGAGTTTAAATAAATACTGCTTAAATAAATAAAGTTTAATAAATAAATTTAAAGTTTTGTCAGATTTTTAATTTGTGTAATAAAATCTATTTTTCTATTGGCTACTCTATAAGTGCATACCCTCCATAAGTGCACATGCATGACTGGCCCCAGATGCGTGTATTTATAGAGGTGTTACTGTATCTTACTCACAGAATCATATTTCAAAATGTTCAAAAAATTTTCCATCAATTAATAAATCAAAAAAAAATAATATATATATATATAGAATAAAATGCCAAAATTGAAAATTTTAGATAACGCGCATCATAATGTAATATAGTCAACTCTTTTTACAACAAATTTTGATATAACAAATTTTACAATACAACGGATTTTCAGTGTTAGACAGATTTTTAAATATAAAAAAACCCTTACTATAACGAATTTAGTAATTAAAAATTCATACTATATTTAACGAATTAAAGTCAGAAAAATTTATATATAAAATAACTCTCTTTATAACAAATTTTCTCTATAATGAATTTTTTTTTGATACAACAAAGTTTTGCTTAAAATGAATTTTACTAGATTTATGTATATAAAATTTTATAGTTCTTTGTATCTAGTTTTTAAATAAAATTAAAAAATGAATAAATATTCATGTTATGCATTATGTCTTGTGTTTCATTTTTTTTACATATTTTATTTTTTACGTGTTTTTTTTCTTTGCATAATGCCAATAATACCAAAAGTAATCTCAAAAAACAACTTAATCAACCTACTAACAAACAAAATGAATTTTTAAAAAAAAAATAAAAGTCTCTTGCATATCTAAAATGTGTGCCATGTTAACTTATATGGGTAAGATCTGCACTATTTTTCACACTCGTCACACCCATACGGTGAAGCATAATTTCTATTTATTTTTTGAACTTAGTTTTTTTCACATGGTGTGAAACCTATTTTTCACACATTATTTGTCACGGGGTGGTCAGCCGACCATAAAATCATGGTCAAGCTAACCACCTAAAATGGCACACATTTCAGATGTGCAAGTCTCTTACAGCTGCACAAAAAAAAGAACTTTGTTTGAAAAAAATATTATCACCTTTTTTAAAACAAAAAGACTTGGCTAATGAATATGACGTTAGTGAAGCCATGGTAAGTGATATTTTAAAGGAAAAAGACCGTTGGCTTTCTGTGGATACCAATTCATACCAAGCTAATTTGAAATGTGATAAAAAAACTCCATTCCTCTCGTTTAAGAAGCATTAGTAATATGGGTAGATAACGTACTCAAAGCTAGCCTTATTATTACTGACGATATTCTTTCAACAAAAGCCTTGAGTTTTGCTTTTTTATTAAAGAAGAATAAGTTTAAAGGGTCTAATGGTTAGGTAGACAACTTTAAAAAATAACACAACTTTAAATAGTACCATATACATGAGGAAGCTGCAAGTGCATTACTTAAAGATCTCAAAATAATGAGAGAGAATCTCTGGCAAATATTAAAAGAATATAGTTTTGAAGATATATTCAATTGTGATAAAATAAGACTGTTTTGAAAGATAAAACTATATCAAATGATATCTAATGAACAAACATCAGAAAAGAAACAATCAAAGGATTGTATAACAATCCTACTCACAAGTAATGCAACGGAGAGTGAAAAGCTAATGCCTTTGTTCATATATAAGTATGAAAATCCTAGGGTTATTAAGAATATTGATAAAAGAATGCTTTTAGTTGAATACTATTAGAACCAAAAAAGTTAGATGCAGGTTTCAATCTAAAATGATTACATAAAAAAACTTGATACAAAAATGAAAAGACAAAATTGAAAAATTATCCTTCTTGTGAACAATGTTTTGACACACGCTCTTTATGAAACCACCTGCCTGACTAACATAACTATTCAATCCCTCTTTCTAAACACTACTGCACTTCTTCAACCTTGTGATTAAGGTATCATAAATAGTTTTAAGGTGAAAAATATAATTGATTTAATAATTTTTTAGTTAAAATATAATTGACATTAACTTTATTTATACTTAACTTTAATTCAACTTATTTTAGGTATAATATCAAAAGCTTTATTTACAAAATTGGGTTAAAGCTTTTGATAAATTTAATGAATACTGTATTGAACCCTCTGAAATTAATATTAAAAAGTATATAAAATATATTACATAAGTATAGGATAATTTTACAAATAAAATAATTGAAAATTATTAGGTGAAAGCAGATATTTTACCTAAAGATAATCATGAAAACAAGGATAAAACTGGTAATAATATATTACTTAAACTTAAATGGTTAAAAGAGATGAAAGAAGTTCAAGTATTAATCAATAAACTAGATTTTGACAATCTTTTTTCTGTTGAAGAATTTGTCAAGTATGATAAGTCTAAGATTACAGATGAAATAATATCTGATGAAGAAATTTTAAAAGCAGTTTTACCTAATCAAGAAGATGAAAAAGAGGAAGATTCTTTATCACCAATAATTACTTTTGGGAAAGTTATTGAGACTTATGATAAAGTAATTTTATATTTGGAGTAGCAAGAAAAATCTTTTAGTATGAAAAAGAAAGAGTTAAGGTCTATTAAAAAGTTTAAAAAAAAAGCTTTAAAACAACAGTTTGTCTCTTCAAAACAAACTAATCTCGATAAATTTATTACTATAATAGAATAGTAATTTGGAAAATTACACAATAATGTTTACAGTTTTTTTTTTTTTTACTTTTTACAGAATAAAATGACATTATAATTACAAGAAATTTTGATGTATTAACTAAATAACATCACTGTGATTGTGTTAAAATTTGTTAAAATTTTGTTGAAATTGTATCAAGAAATCATATGGTTTTTTATTAATTTTTAACAATTTTTGTTAAACTTATGTTAAAATTGCTTATTGATTTTTTTACTAAATTGTGACGAATAATTTTATAATGGTTTTTATATTTTTTACTATTGTATAATTTTTCACCTTTTGAAATTTAAATCAATCTTAAATCACTTTAATTTACTCTATTAAATCATATTTTTTTACAAATATAAAAATGATTACAAGAATCATTTGGAAAAATAATAAAATTGACTTATTAGTTAAGGAAAGAAAGAAGAGAAATGAAGAGTATTATGTAAGGTACAGAAGTAATAAGATGGAATTTTGAAGGAATATAGCTTAACGAATTAATCGAAAATTCAATATGACATATTCAACTCACCAATGTGAGTTGAAATGGAGGAATTTAGTACAGGATTATAATGTAAGTAAATAAATAAATAATAATATAAAAATAAATATAACTTAACAGTATAATTAATATCTTTTAGAATTTTTGTGATTATTAAAATAGAGCGAGAAGAGGTAGGAGGTGAACCTATACTATAGAAAGATTATACAACCTCTTTAAGACTCAATTCTGAGATAAGCCAGGTAATAATTAAAAATGTTTAAATGATTTTTTAGATTTATATTAAATATATTTACTTTTTTAGAATTGGGACACACTCGTAGAAGAAATCGTAATTTGCCTACTATAAAGCAAATACAAAATATAAGGCAAAACTGTAATGAATCTGTAAAGTAAAACTAAAATAGATAAAAAAATCATGTGTTTATATGAGTCTTCCAAATACTTCATACCAATGATAGATGAATAGGAACAGTATTTTTTTTACAGTCATTCGTTAATAAAACATTGTCATTCACTATTGAGACACTGTCATTTGATGTCAAGACACTGTTATTGCATTTATTTTTTGCTTTCATATGTTGTACTAAGCGACATGGATATCTGAATTCCTTTTCACAATACATACATGTCCGATCATCTAGTTTTTTTTTATGGGTTCCTCCTTTCCTACAGTAAAAACATTACGCTGAGATTTATGAACTGATAGGGGAATGGTAATAGTCTTTCCGTTACATGTAGCCTTAAATTCTCCTTTTATTAAAGGCTCCCATCCAGCCCGATATTGCCATTGCGTTCCAAGAATTACTAAAGATTT
>CAJVPQ010002030.1:0-15325 GCA_910591825.1 Funneliformis caledonium
AAAGAAAATATAGAGCAACCTGGTAAAGTATTACTATCATCATAGCGGGAATACTTATCTCTAAGGTTTTTTTTTTTCTGAGGCGTGCGATAACTTTATTTTATTTTTTCTTTTCTTACGTCATTTTCTCATTTTTTTTTTTTTAAAAACTTTTTAAACTCAAGGTACAAGTAATTTACAACCGCCATCAGTGTCACGAATTATCCCAACAAAAAGAGTGCTAGATATAGAAGAGTTACTTCTTGATTCTTCAAAGCGATACAAATTTTTTTTGCTATTTATTCTATTTCAAGTTTTAAAGAATTGAGAATACTGAATCATTATTGGGAAAATCCTTATTCAAGACCGCTAATCAGCGAATTGTTGGAAACAACTAATTGATTTTAATGACACTGACAATCAAAACACAGAGTTGATTAAATCATTTCTTTTTACTTTGGAGGGTTGACCTTTGCAAAAGATCACAATATCTCTGCCATTACCATGAAATCTATCATGCAATATTTTAATAATTTTTTTTAAGGTAACTAATTACTTTCCGTAATTCCAAATTAAAATTATTTTATCTTAAATTTAAGGATTATTTATTAAGATATGAAAAGCTCGACTGAATTTAGACTATTTCATCAAATTCATTATTGGCAAGAATGTTCTAAAATAATTCTATTTGTATTAATGAAGTATTTTATTTAAAATCTTTCTTTATATATTATAATAAATCGTATATATAATATCTCTTATACAAAAAAATTCCTAATTACTTTTCTTTGATATAGTTAATATGGCAATATATTTATTTATCCTAAATATAAGAAACAACCTTTCCATTTTATTCTTTCAATAACAAGTAATACCGTCAATAACCGAACTCAAATGTTCAATTTCTCTGCAATTTTACCACAAATCGCAAAATTCATGGACATTCAAAATCACTCCATTCCTAAAATCAATGCTTTGATAACACCGTCATTTCCTTCTTTAACTGTTTCAAAAGCTTTTACAGCGTTTTGGAAGTTAAATCTATGAGTTATAAGAGGCTTCAAATTAATTAATCCAGCGCTAACTAATTGTATAGCCTTTTTGTAAGTATTACAATAACGAAAAGATCCCCTAATTTTAATCTCACGAACTATAATATCGACCATTGGAATTGGCGCAACATTCTTACCCATTCCAATTTGCACAAAAGTTCCTCCTGATTTAGTCATCTAAATCAAATAAAATTAAAAAAAGGTTTAAACGAAATCTTTAAACATATTTTTTTTAATTGATACTTACATAAATACCAGTTTGAATAGAAGTTTCAGCTCCAGAACATTCTAATACAACATCAGCTTGTTCAACACCTGATTCCAATAATTTTTGTGAAAACATTTTAGAAAAATCGATTGAATTTAAACCTTGAGGAATAATACTTTCTGCTAATACGATTTCATTGGCTACATAGCTTTTTGCAAAATTTAACCTAGATTGATTTATATCAACCATTGTGACTTTAATGGCTCCCGATGCTTTCGCTACAGCTCCTGCTAATAATCCAACGGTTCCGGCACCAAATATCATTACTGTTTGACCTACTTTAAGTTCCGCTAATTTACATGCGTGAACTCCAACCGATAACGGTTCAATTAATGCTGCTTCTTCTAATGATGGAAAATTATCTGGTAATCTTACACAAAAATCTTCCGGACAATAATAATATTGGCAAAGTGAACCTTTTGATGATATACAAGGATAGAAAATAAAATATATGATGATTTATTATATAAATAACATTTGTTAACATATTATTAAAAGGTATGTACCATTAACTGGCGGAGTTGCAGCAAATTTCATATCTTTACACAAGTTATATTGGCCATGTTTACAAAAATGACAAGTATAACAAGGTACGCCAGGTTCAATTGCGACTTGATCACCAACTTTTAAAGTTTTACAGTCTCTTCCGACATTTGTCACAATGCCAGAGGATTCATGGCCTAAAACCATTGGTTCCCTTACTATAAAATCACCAATGTGACCATGAACCCAATAATGAACTATATTCAAAAGTAACGTGTATTAAATTAAAGGTACAAGAAGTTTTCAAAATTCATGAGATAAACCAAATTAAAATGGAGTCTAATACCGTCAGAACCGCAAATGCCGGTTGCTTTGACAGCTATTTCAACTTCATTAGATTTTGGTGCAGTTCGCAGACGATTTTCGAGCTGAATATCACCAACTTGTTGAAGAACCCATGAAATATTTGAATTATCTGGCAACATCTAAATGCCTAAAAAGAAAAACAACTCGTGAAGAGTTAAGGAATTAGGAAATTAGACGCTGAAGTTTTTAACCATACCTTTACGTAACACAAGATTGACGTGACAAAAAATTTTTCTAAGCCACCAAAATCTACAAATATACTACGAATCTGATTATTTGATTCTCGTCCTGAAGGATGAATTATCAAATTTACAAGCTTTTGCGTGCAATACGTCAACGTTCATTTAGAAGACCAAGTATGTTGGCGCGTTTCGTTTATAGTACTTATTCTTACTCAATTCAGAAAAGGATAATTTATGTATGCCTTATAGGTTTGGAAACGAGCATTCGCTCATTAAGTACCACTACAACTATACAACCCGAACCACGGTATTACGGCCAACCGACGGCGGATACTCATCCACATTTAATGAAGCCCGGTGAAAGTAAATTTTTTTTTTTTTTTAATTATTTAACTGAATATCGGTAAATTCCTCTTAATATTTACAAGGGTTTCTTCTTAAATTGAAAGTAACACCCGGGATATCAGCCATCGAGTATGAGTTAAGAAGAACAAGGTTAATGAAAAAGCTTCCGGAAAATAGCGTTGCCATATCGTTGGGATATCGAACAAGATACATGTCAAACAAAGTATTGTTAGTATATTATAGTATTATTGTAAACTTCAAGAGAATATCGATTTTTCTTTTTGTAATGAATTTATATTTAAATTTACAGATTTCAATCATAGAGTTTTTTTAATTTTAAGCAGATCAAAGCATAACCTTTTTTATACTCATAATCACATTGTTTGTTACTCTTTTGTATCTTAGTTATCCATTCCATCAGAACACAGACTTCTTTTATTTATGTGGTACGAAAGCATATGGGTTATGCCTTGTTTGAATTATTATATAAAAATTTAATAATAAATTTACATTCCTTTTTAGGTTTTAATGAACCAGACGCGGCTATGGTCTTAGGTACTTGGTTTTTTTTTTTTTTTTTTTTTTTTTTTGGAAAGCATATCTTACTTTCTATGATTTTAAAGATTTCTTTTATTCTTGCGCGAAATGTAAGAAAAGAATAACAGTCAAAGGGGTTATAAAATGACAATGTTTGTACCGCCAAAAAATCGAAGTATAGAAATCTGGGATGGTCCTAGAACAGGTCTGCTAGGTGCCGTATATATATTTGGTGCAGACGAGGTATGATGAACCATATTGAATTATCATTATAATTATGTACTTCAATTAATATATTATGAATTGTCGCGTTATTTTTTCCACAATGATAGGCTATGGAATCGTCTAGATTTAATTCAAAAATAAAAGAAATCGCAAAGAATTACAAAGACGTGTACATTGACCTCCCTCCACGAACAAATATTCTTTCAAGTGATAGTATTTCGAAAAGTATTAGCCGAACTCACGGTATTCCTTCATTTCATACACTTTCTTGTGGTTTTAAATGTATTCGAGATTATTAATTCGCCCTCATCGTCGACTATTTTTGGTTTTCAAGTAAAACCATTGAGTCGTATAGTTCAAGAATTGAGAATTGTTAAGAGCGATGCTGAAATTGCATTAATGAAGAAAGCTGGACAGATAACCGGCAAAGCATTCATAGAGGTATATGATCTTTGATAATTTTTTTTTTATTATTCAAATATAAATATTGTATTTGTTTAATTTATAATATAATTTGATCATAGGCAATGAAGTTTACAAAGCCTGGTTTGTCTGAACATGACTTATCCGCAAAAATAGAGTTTGAATGCCGGATTCGTGGAGCGCAGTACCTTGCATATGTACCGGTAGTTGCTGGAGGTATTAATGCCTTAACGATGCATTATGTAAGAAATGATATGCCATTGCGGTATGTCACTTGTAATTTCTTTTTTTAAAAAAATAAATAAATAAATAAAATAAAAAAAGTAAACTGCATTTATGGGTATTCATACTCATTTTTTTTTTTATATCCATAATATAGTAACGGTGATTTGGTATTAATGGACGCGGGTGGAGTAAGTATTTTCACATCGTGAAAAATGAATTATAGATATAGTTATATATCTCTAGTTTTTTTTAATAATTGTTAATAGGAATATCATGGATATGCTAGTGATGTTACGCGAACTTGGCCAATAAATGGTAAATTTTCGCCACCTCAACGCGAACTTTATGAGGCCGTGCTGAATGTCAATAGAAAATGTATAAAGGTATAATATATACCTTTAAAGTTGTGCTATCCTTCTATTATTATATATGCATTAAAAAAATTTTTTTTTCCTAAATGTAAAATAGCTTTGCACCGAAAAGCAAACCATTTCATTAAATGGTGTACACGAACAATCTGTTCAATTCATGAAAGAGGAATTAACAGATCTTGGATTCCATCTTGTAGAAGGGGTATATATACACTAATCAAAGGTTTCTCTTGATTTATTTATTTTTATTTATAAAAAACCATTTATTCTTATGATTTAGGACGTGGATCGAGTGTTATATCCTCACCATGTCGGACATTATCTTGGATTAGATGTTCACGATACGCATGACTTGGATCGTTCACGAACATTAAAAAATGGAATGGTGTTAACTATAGGTAAATGACACATTTTATTTGGGGGGTTTTTTTTTTCTTTTGAATTTTTTTTTTAGTTCTAATTTTCCAATATCCTTAGAACCTGGAATTTATATTCCCCCTAATAATGCTTACCCAAAGCAATATCATAGTATGGGAGTTCGTATAGAGGATGATGTGTTAGTTGGTGAAACAGATCCATATGTATTAAGCTCAACAGCGCCAAAAGAAATTGATGATATTGAATATTGTATGGAAAACTAATCTAATTAGAATGAAGTCATTAAAACATACCATAACAGTAATTTATAGATTGCATACGTTAAACAAAAAAAATTATATTTAATACGGATTATCATATGGGTTAATGATACATTTCCTAATGCCTACAATTACAATTTGATTTAATAAAAGATAATGATCATATGATATTTGAACGATTAGATAATACTGATGTAACTATATCAAGATAAGAAATATATAAGAAACAAATTAAGTAAATGAAATGAAGAAAATACGATAACTTATCTAATTTAAGAAAAGGTAGCCTAAACATACGTGACGATATGTTTATATAGAAGACGAATTTTAAAAGAAAATGAATTCGGGTAATAAGCTCAGTATTCTCAGCAACTTCTTTTGCAGACTTTTCTAATTCTGCGATTCTGACTCATTTAATTAAATTAAAAAATAATATAAATAATTCAGATTTTCGTTTTCGCCTCGATAATCATAGTAGCATTTATCATTTATTTTCCGACAATCGTTTCGGTATTCGTCAAATGATTGCCTTTGAAATTTTCATTTAAAAACAATCTTTTATTTAAAATAGCTAAGACAATATTATATGATAATAAAATTATATGAAATTACATATTTATGCATTTTATGCTAAAAGAAATCAGATATATTTACAAATAAAACTTATATCATTATATAAGTCTATGCAAATTATATAATATAAATTTTAATAAATTATATTAAAATAAAACTTATATAACTTTATAAAATATATTCTTATAAGCTTAAATAAACTTATTTAAAAATTATTTTTAAATTATTTTATAAAATAAAAATTTAAAAAAATATATAATTATTATCTTTACTTTTATATTTTATTAGATTATTTTATTATTTTTATTTCCATTTGATTTTTATATAATATTGATAGTAAAATTATATTATAAGCAGATTATTATAAAAATCAGATTTTACCAAATATCTTCAAAAACTAATATATAATAAAAATCAAAGTTTATTAAAATTTCAAAAATCTGATTTTCTAACAATTTTTTCATATGGTTTATTATCTTATATTTAATTGTATTGATAATATTCCTATATAATTATAATTTTAATTATTATTATTATAAAATATTTAAAAAAAAAAAAAAAACACTTTTTCTTACAAAAGATTATGTATTAATTCACTTAACTATAAAGTTAAAGATTTCAGTTTTTTTTATAAAACAGAATATCTATATAATATAATTAATCATATTATTCTAAATTTATAATTAAAAAAATATTTTATAAAATATTATAATTTTTTATTTTTTTTTTTTTTGATATATAAAGAAATTTTATAATAATTCCGAAACATATTAATAATTTGATTTATTAATATTATAATAATTTAATAATTATTATTAATATTAATATAATATATTATTATTATTTTTTTTAATATTAATAAAAAATTTTTCTAATATTATACATATTTTTTATTTAATTATTATCAATATTTCTATTATTTAATTTCCCAATTCCAAATTTTTAAATAAAGCAATTTTCCCTTTCCAAGCTAAGCATTCTCTCTCTAATTTCATTAAACCTTCCATAACTTCTTCTAATTTTGGATCATGTGATTTTACAATAATTTCATCCAATATGGAAGCATATTTATCCTTATATTTACTACATTTTTTATAAAGATTTAAAAGAATTAATAAAATGTAATGTAAAATAAAAATAAAATAAATCAAATAAACAAAATACCAAATTTTTGAACATTTAGCCGATCCTAATAAGCCACCATTTTTTTTTTGTGATGGTAAAGAGGAATGATATTGTAATCCATAAACCGAACTAATAACGTTTGATCCTTCTACATGAAATTGAATTACTAATTCTTCAGGTATTGCTGTACCAAACATCTAAGAATAGCAAAACCTTAATATATAGTTAAAGAGAGAGAAACTTAAAAAATTTTAATTACCTGAGGATCACAAATTTTATAAGGAAATAATTTTTCTTCATGAGCACAAACTAAAACTGATCGACTACTTAAAATGTAAATGAGGACAGAATCTAACAACTTAAGTAATGTCAGTGAAAAAGAATTTTATTAATAAGATAAAATTGAATCAACTTCCTTAACCTACCTCACGAGCACTTTCTTTTGTAAGATCTTTATTCGTATGTTCCAATGAATCTAAAGCCAGAGTAAGATAATTCTGTGCATCGACCAACTTTTAATTATTTGCACAAGAGAAAATGTGAATATTGTATTAAAATTTGAAAATATATCACTTTGATAAATGAATACGAATAAACTTTCTATTTAAGATTACTTGTTCAATAAAATATGGTTTTTTCGAATTAATGTTTAATTTAATCAAGTTGCCCCGATGGTAATTGGATAATTTTACAGATAATTCCTATAAAATTATAAAATTTAAGATTAAGAAATAAAAAATTTTAAAATAAATCCTAACCGAAATAGTAAAATAAAATACCCCTTTGATAATGTCGCTACCATCCAAAGTAATAAATCCTTTTAAAGAGTCACTACTAAAAAAAAAAAAAAAAAAAAAATTAAAATCAATAACTAAGAATTGTATCATAAAAAAAACAAAAATCGTACTTATTTGACGATATTGCCAGAGTACTTGTGCCTAGCGAATCTATTGCATGTAAAAGATAGTAAACATTTATTATGATTATAATAATCAAATGGAAATAAAATCTTACCGTCATGTTCAGGCGATTTCATAATCGCTTCACATTTCTATATAATTAATTTTTAATTTTAATAATCTTAAGATACAGACAACATCCAAAACACAAGTCGAGCTAATATATTACCTTTAACCCTTTCTTTATTTCATATAGTGCAGTTGGTAATTGAGAAACCAGCAACCAATCCAATTCTTTCGCCTAAATCAAATTACGTTAATATGGTAATATAAACAAGCAAATGTAAAAAAAATATTAAAGAAAAAGTACCAAAGTTTCTTGTTCTTTAGTTCGCGTGTCTTCTTCTACCTGATTCATTTTCTTAAAAAGCAATGTGGCCACATTATTCAGATTTAAAAATTAAAATACGCCATTTTTGTGAAACATGATATGCGATTAAAATTCGTTCACGTGTGTTTCAAATCAATATTTTATTTCTCGTTTCAATGTATACATAATAATAAGACAAATAAATAAAAATATAAATATTCCGCGCATTCAAACTTCCCTTTCTTATTTTAATATTAAAACGCGATTCCAAATGCTTTGATTCATCCCATAAATTCATTACTTGCAGCGTTCTAATATGAAGAAAAAGAATCACCAATAACGAAGATAAGTGCCATATAACAAAAATTTATCATCCCAAAATTCTACATTTCAAGGATCTTCTCGTTTCTTTCATAGTTTTGAAACCTTTGATAACATTCACAGATAACAAGTGATATAGATTAATCTGATCTCTCAAAATAACAAACCTTTATTGAAGAAATCGCGAATTATGCCTGCAGATAAATTTTCTTAATCACATTTATCCATTATCATTTAATTTTGGAGCCTCTATTATTATCAAACATATTTAGTTTCAAAACAACCGTAAACGAATAAACAATAAAAGCAAAACACTGAGAACAAAAAAAAGTAAATATAACAAAAAAAATGAAATTTCGATCAACACAGTTTTTATTGACAAACCGTGACGGTTAATAAAATAAGTCGAGAGACAGGAGAGAAGGAATCAATCCAATCTATCGTTTTCATGAACTTACAACATGGCATTATTCCGATCGTTTTTACCAAAAAATTTCGTTCGTCTTTGGCTAGACGTCCTTTTAATACTTGGTATAAATAAGTTATATTACAAAATATGAACTAACAAAAATTATGAAATGCATTTTAATTATTTGTTTATTTTACTTGGCTGTCGCCGGCTGGGCGGTTGATACTTGAGCGAGCGGAGGTTTTCTCAATTCGGCAAAGAAATCATTGCCGTTCGCCATTAAATTTCCTATATTGAAGGAAATTTTAGTATTAATATAATATGTTAATTATGATTATATTTAATATATATATGTGTGAATTATAAAACCTTTGATCCCCCAGACAGGTCCACTTCTAGCTACCCATGCCTTTTCAGTGGATTTATACATCTCTGGTTTTTCTAATGAAAAAAACGTATGTTTTTAGTAGAATTAAATTATGAAATAAATGCTTTTTTTTTCTCTTTAATTCATATTTACCAACTTCGGGAAGATTAATATCATGATATCGATCCAATGTTTCTTTCCAGGCTAAAAAGAAATTTATTAAATCAAATCATTGCTTTAAGAATTTGAATAGTTCAATTATTTTTATACTTACTATTATTCAAATAATTTGAAATTTCCTGAGAGTTAAAATGATTAACAGGAACGTGTTCTGGGGCTGGTTTCAAACTAGGTAAAGCTGGTCCAGGACCAGCAAATGACGTATTGGAAGAGGTTGAAGTTGGGGTTGTTGGTGGAGGAGTAACTGAAACTGAAGCTGGTGGTAGAGTATTATTGTGAAAGTCTTTATTTTTACCCGCTATTTTGTTTTGGAATTTTAAAGTTTATTCAATAAATAAATAAATAAATAAACAGGGAATAAGAAAAACGGAGCTTCCCCTTACCGAAAGAATTTTTTCGCTTGGAATTAGCATTGTAATCTTGTCTGTTTGGTTGTTTTTTGAAGCTATAAAATAATATAATTTGACAATAGATCAATAATCGCGAATAAACTGACAAAACTGATCAAAAGTAAGATCACACACTGCTGTCTATTATCATCTTGAGCACCAGCCATAATCTTAAAAGGTTATGGGTAAGAGTTTGTAATAAAGTAAAGAAAAGGTGAAAAAAAGAAAAAATGGAATAAGGAAAGAAATGTGAATAAGTGAGTGAATGTATTAAGATAAACGTCGCAAATGTGTAAGAAAACATAACTATTATGATAAGCTCCGGTCACGTGACTAACAATCCCACTCAATGTATAATTCTGGTTCTAAATCTCAGATACAAAATTGGTAAAAAAACAATTAACAAAAAGGGGATAGAAACTTATAACCTAATTTGGTAAGTAAGAATTCTTGAATTATAAGGATTATCATAATATTGATTAAAAATAGAAATAATAAAGAAAAATAGTAAAGTATATCTATTTTAAATAATATCTATAATGATGCTGATAAAATTTAATTTAAGTATAATTAAATTAGTTTTAAATAGCTTTAATTATAATTTTTACTAACATTTTAAATTGAAATGATAATAAATATTTATTTATATTTTGTTAGTAAATATTTTATAATTAATTTAAAATGATTTTATTGGTTTACTAATAATTATTATATGTAATATGTTGTTATGATTAGATTAATCTTTAAAAATATATGAATGCTTTGCAGTAAAAAGAGAGAAAACTACTCAAAAAATTTTTTTTTACTTTCTAAGCTAAATAATATTTTTTTTTAGTAAAATAAATTCATATTTAACATTAACTCAAAAAAATTTTTTTGGTAATTTTCTTCCTTTTTTTACTACAAAGCATTCATATTATCCTTTAAGTAGTATAGTTTTATAATTAAATTTGTTTACAATTTTAAAAATTAATTTGCTAATCATAAAAAAAATAAGAATTGATTAATAATTATCATTATTATAAATTTGTTATTAAAATCATATTTTATTAATTTATAAAAAATTTATAATAATAAATAAGTTTTTTTATATTTTTTTAAAATTATTTCTAATAATTAAAGATATTATTTATTATTTTTTTTAAAAAATTATATTTTATTAGTATGATAGTACTATTATTCCTTAAACTATATATATAAAATTATTTTTAAACTATTTTAAGAAACTTAAAATAATTTGATATCTAATAATTATAAAAAGATGAAATAAAATTTTTAGATTTATCATATTATAATATATCTAATAGCAGTATTTTTTTAACTTTTAAAATTAATAATTATCAATATATATTAATTTTCAATTTTTTAATTTTTAAAATTAATTTATTATTTAATAATTATAAAAATATTGAGATACAATAATTACCTTTGTAATATGTTTACCCTTTATTTTTAAACTCTTTTTCAATATAAAGAACTGCTTTTATAGTTTCTGATTTTCATATTCAAAAAGATTCCATAACTTTCAATTCTCTTATTTCATGAAAGAAGAAATGGATCCCTTCGCTGAAAGATGTAGAGCTTTATTTCTTGATCAATTCATTACTCAAGGAAATTTTTTAATGGAATACTATAATCTTTCTCTCAAAACCAGTAATCCTAATAGAGAAACTATCATAAGATAGTTTATCATTTTACAAAAAATTGTTCTTCTGAATCCCATATATTCAAACCATCTGAATATTATATTAATAATTTTACCTCTCAAGGCTACATTACTGCTTCCACCTCTAACAACAGAAAAAAATCTTTTTGAATAGTTCTATGGATACCACTAAAATAAAATATTACAATTTACCTTATTCTGGTCAAGACATTATTGGAAAAGCTGTTAGATCTCATTTTATTTTTAACAAAATTGCTATACAACACTATATGATCCTAGATCAGTATCTAAAAATAAAATCTTTTTACTCTATATTCAGAATATTCTTTTAACTCACTGGAACTTACTGGTCAAAATAGTCAAAACTGGCTAAAAATCAGATGGCTGATTTGCCATATTTTCTGATTGGCATAAATAGGTGTTGATAGATACTGATCGACTTCAATCAAACATGGCCATTCAGCATCAATTCAGAACTTAAATTCAACCATAAATTAGCCTAAAATTGGTCTCAATTCAGCAATAAGTTAGATACTGATCAATGCTGATCGACTCCAATCAGACAAGCAATTCAACTATGAATCAGCCTAAAATTATTTTCAATTTAGTATCAATTTAGTAACAATTTAGATGTCGATCGATGCTAATTGACTTCAATTAGACAAGCAATTCAGCATCAATAATCAATACATTTTATTTATTAAATTTTAAATATTAAAATTTTATTAATAATAAAACCTAATATAAATTTGCAAAAATATAAAAATATAACAAATAAAATATCACTAAAATCTACTGATTAATTTCCTATTAAAAATAGAATAATAAAATAATAAAATATAATTTATTTCCTTCTAAAATCCTTTTAAATCATCCTAAATATAGATAAATAAATAATATATGATAAAAATATGATCTATTCCTTCTGAAATTGCCCAAAAAATGTAAAAATAATAAATATAAAATGTAAAAAATAGAAAAATCAATCCAAAATCGCCTGAAATATGTAAAAAATAATAAAATTGACCTATTTTCACCCTAAATCATCTAAAAAAATAAGAAATAATAAAATTGACCTATTTTTACCCAAATCGCCCAAAAAAATAATGTAAAAAATAATAAAATTGATCTATTTCTACCCAAATCACCTAAAAAAATGTAAAGATAATTATTAAAATTAACCTGCTCCCACCCTAAATCGCCTTAAAAAATATAAAGATAATTATTAAAATTGACCTATTCCTACCCTAAATCGCCCAAAAAAAATAACATAAAAAAATAATAAAATTGACCTATTCTCACTTAAATCATCTGAAAAAATGTAAAGAAAATAATAAAATAATAATAAAATCAACCTGTTCTTACTCTAAATCACCTGAAAAAATGTAAAGATAATAATAAAAAATTGATCTGTTTCTCAAATTGCCTGAAAAAAATGTAAAAAATAATTAATAAAATCAATTTGCTTCCACTTCAAATTTTCTGAAAATTCATCATCCATTACAGGATTGTCTTCACTTTCTTTAACAGCAGATGAAATTCCTTTTCTGATTTCAGTATATTCCTTAGTTTCAGTTACATATTCTTCTGCAGTTATAACTTCTACTTCGATTTCAGTATTGTAGACTATATTAAGTTATGCTTTATATGATCACTTTGAAGCATTATAGGAATGTGATCGGTAATAATGCTATACATCATCATTGTATTTTTTCTTACATTAAATTTGAGATGATGATGTTACAACAGCACAAGGATCAAGTACTTTTCTCAGTAAATTTTCAGCTAAAAGAAGAAAATAAAAAAGAATATTAGTAGAATATACCAAATAAATTCAAAATATGCTAAATTAGATAAAAAAAATAATAAACCTCAGCTAATTGCTAAGAATAGTCATATATAGCAATAACAGATTTTTGATGATTTTTTTCATCTATTTCGCTGATTTCTGGCGAATGGTATAGACGATTGCTGAGAATTTAGAATAAAGATCACCTTTCGTATTTTGCAATTTATTGGTCATTTTTTTTAAATAAATACTTTACAGCCTTTACTCACTAAGCTATTTTCTAATAAATAATAAATAATATTAAATTATTAATTCAAATAGACCCAAATTCAGAATATATTTTATTTTCTTACTTCATGTATTTAATTATTATTATGAATTCATCGCAGCTTTGAAGGGCTTTTTCTACTTTTCTTAATTCTTCGAGCTGACTGACGTGACTTATAAAGGGTTTTCAGCCAATTCGTAAGTTGATTAATAGAAGGTCGAAAATTCAGAGTTAAAGACTTTCGTAATTTTAAAATCAGACTATGATATAATGTAATATTTTTCTCGCTATTGAAAAGTTTGTCATAGTCTAAATCATCCTTTGAGCTGATGGTTTTCAAAACTGCCTTCATTTTAACCTAAATACAAAAAGCAGAAAAAAAATCAGCTAAAAATTTAAATTATTTAGATATAAATTAAAATATACCTGACTCCTTTATATTAGTCTCTTCTGTTGTCAAATTATCATCGTCCTCAGAATTGTTTTGCATTGATTCCAATTTATCATCGGTAAAATACACTGGCTTTTTTCCCTTTGATTTTGATAACGATTTTCTAATTTTTCTTCATTTTGCAGGAGGACTGGCATCAAATTACTTTAATGATCTGAGCAGTCGTAATCTCTCAAATCAGTCAAGTCTTAAATATTAAAAAAGAAAAATTAGTTATTGTAAATATAAGATATTAATATACAAATTTTTACTTTTTCTGTAAATCTTCATTTTTCTTGCTGAATTTCTTGTTTATTTTAACAAGAAATCAGTTTTCCCTTAAGAAATCAGAATTTTGTCACTTTAATTTCTTGATTCTCTTAGTAAATTCAGCAAATTTTCTTTTAACATTTGATTCTCTATGTAGGAATAAAGAAAATATATTGTTAATTATAAAATAATGAATGAAAATAAATCAAAAATAATATATCTGATTTTAAATCATTCAAATCATCGAGAATTTTGAATTCAGCTGTAACTGAAGTACTTGTCATTAGTTATCATTGAAATTTTGATAAAAGCTGAATTTTCTCATATTATTTTTATATTTCTCCTAAATTTACGTCTATAATTTGAAAAGTTATTTAGTATTAATATAAAAATAGTATTATATTATGACTAACTTACAATCTAAAATAATTAGTTCATTCTCAAACAATATTGTATAGACTATAGATGCCTGCCGAAACCTCCTCAAAATAATTTCGTCATATCCTTTTCTATATTTTTAATATAGTTTCGACAGTTTCAGCTTTTGTCCTATCAAAAGGATTTCGTCATATCCCTTATTATGATTTTAATATAGTTTTGTCTAAGTTTTGACTGTTATTAAAGAGTTTCATCTCTCATTATTAGTATAGACTCATTTTTGTTTTTTTTATTATAGAAAAACAAAAAAATCAGTTATTGTTTAAAAAATTAGCTGGTTGATTGATAAAATTCAACTTATATTCTAGCTCTTCATTGATCAATTTTTTTCATTGAAAGCGTTTTGTTAGTATTACTATCAACTAAAATTCTATTATAAAAAAGTAAAAAAAATTAGTTATCGTTTAAAAAATTGATTGAATGATTAATAAAATTCAACTTACGTTCTAGTTCTTCATTGGTTAATTTTTTTATTGAAGGCATTTTGGTAGTATTGCTGTTAATTGAAATCTATTATAGAAAAGCAAAAAAATTGTTATCGTTTGAAAAATTGACTGGTTGATTGATAAATTTAACTTATGTTCTAGCTCTTCATCGGTCAATTTTTTTCATTGGGCGCAGTTTGGTAGTATTGCTGTTAATTTTTTTTTTTTTTTTTTTTTTTTAAAGTGCGGTAGTTCCACATAATCTTTATTATGATAAAAGTATGATATAAAATAAAATACAAATCAAGAAGA
>CAJVPQ010002031.1:0-15321 GCA_910591825.1 Funneliformis caledonium
GTATTATAATAAAATTTTTGTATTGGGAATTTTGAGTATTGCACAATTTTTTATAGTTTCGTCAAAGATTTTTACAACCTGTATATATAAACTCCGGTCTAAATTTCGGTCTAGACTCCAGTTTCAAATCAGTCTACAAACTGATCCAGTTCGATTTTACCCTCAAACCGATAAAAATTGGACTGAAACTGAACTGGTCGAACCGTTAACATCCCTACAATACACCACAGTAATCCAAAGCATCTATCACTAGCAAATAAAAGAGTTAACCTATAACAGACAAGTTGTTTGATGTTTAAGAAAGGTACGTAGCCGGCTTCACAAGTCCACCTTTCAGTTGGCTTATTAAAAAAATTTCCATGATTTACAAATGCAAGAGTCAAGTTTGAGCAGTAATGTGCACTTGGAAGATTGGAAGCACCCTTGAAAGCACTTTGGAAGGGTTGAAAGCACAATTCTCTAAAAAATTCATTTGGATTGGAAGCTTCCAATCAAATTTTATAATATTGGAAGCATAAAATGCACATCACTGAGCTTGAGTTCGCGTAAAAATTCGCGTAATCTATATAAGAATTTTCCACCCACGTGATTTAATGGCGCAGTTTGTAGCACATTTATTAGCCACCCCGGTATTTACAAATCCACTAAGGCGATATTCAAAAAGGAACCGGAGGGTATGTTGCATGAGTAGTCGGTATTTTTTTTTGTAGATTTTTCAAGTTTTAGTTCTGCATCAATGGTTTTATCTATTTTTTCTTCATTTTTCGTTCCATTTTCTTACATTTTTTGGTCTCTTTTTTTGGTTGGTTTTTACCCTCAATTTATTTTGCAATTTTATTTTTGGTTTCTTTTACAACCTCGTGCTTCTTTGTGGTGTATTTAATTCTTTGGTCTTGAGGCTTCTTTACTATAATCTCATTGTATAATTTCGCGTCTATTATTCTTGATCTCGACGTTTCTTTTATTATAATTTCATTAATTTTTTACTGTAATTTTGGTACATAATTTTTTTTTTGCTTTTAAATTTAAGTATAATTTTTCATAATAAAGAGAGAGAAATTTTTTAATTTAAAGTAAAATTGATTACGTAATTTGGTCATTTGTCTCATGAAATTTATTTGCTACCATTACAATTTCGTTATTTTTCCCTCAAAAAGTTCAATATATATATAAAGTACTTTTAACGGTTGGACTATCACAAAAGAGCACACTCTTTGACGGTCTAAGTAACGAGGATCATTTAACAATTTATGATAAATCTTCAGGTCCGATTTAGCCGAAAGATGTAGAGAGATATGGTGGTGCTTTTATCAGCCGTTTACAGCATAACAATTGTAGGGGAAATAAAAAGTCAATGGTGTTTCGTTTTCCCGATGTAGATAACAATAAGCGTTGCTTTTTCATGCAAAATTCACATCACGTGATATTTTTGGAATTTGAATAATACGTAGTGTGAAGTGAAAATCGGTCGCGCTTGATCTTATTTGTCTTTTTTTATAATGGCTTTTAGATGGTGCACTTACTTCAACAAAGTAAATTCAGAAAACTACCAATTCCTGTCTTATTATGAGTATCGAGCAAAACAACGCGACTTTTCTTTTATATTTGAGATAGAAGCCCGGTTATTAAAAATGGATCTTGAAAAATTGGTTATTTATGGCTCAAGAGATATGAAGAAATCCGCTACTCGTATGAAAAAATGTTTTAAGGTTAGGTTTTTATATTTTCAGTCGAGTTTTCTGCAAGGTTGGAGGCAAAGGATGCGTTGCACGACTTTGAGGAGGTGAACTACGTCTTACCTCCTGACACGAACCCACATAACTAAGGGCGACACCTACGCCATGTCGTCTTACGGACTACGTCTCTGTTGTGTGGAGGTCGTGGCGATTAACACAACTAAGGGCGACACCTACGCCATGTCGTCTTACGGACTACGTCTCTGTTGTGTTGGCCTCAACTTTGCTTATTTTTTTTTTTTTTAATTCCTCCATATTAATTTCTTTTTCTTATGATACTATAAGAATCATCGGAAAAATTTTAAAGATGTAGGTGCCTTTTGGGAAAGGATTGAAATCCGTAAAGAAATGAGTGAAACTTTACGATCTACAGAGGTTAGGAAAATGTTGAAAATTCAAACTTGGATCCATAACTGACTGCATTTCTTAACCGCAGATAAACGTTGTTCGCTCCGTAATGTGCAACTCCATTGATACTTGTGAAAGCTTAGTAACGAGTGAACGCGCTTCTTTTGAAAATATAAACAATATATACCATAAAAATCATTCAAAAGGCAACGAAGAAGGACAAGACGTGAGAAGGTCGGAGGAAGATGTTAATAAGGTAAATGCTCCACTAACGATTAAAATATCTATTGTATCGGCAACATTTTTTTATTTAATTATCAACGACCTTAAAATATTTTTTCGTTATCTAACCTTCTACTTGTTTAATCCTAAAACTATAGCAGATGTCATCTCGCAAGCGAGGTGTTAATTTTGAAGAAATACCAATAACTCAAACAAAAAAAGTGAAATTGAATGTCGAGGAATGGACTTGTGAAGATGTTATAGAATTCATAAAGTCTAAGAAAAATGTGACTCATTTTAGTGATGATCAAATTACAAGAATAGAGAATAAAATAAAAGAACAAGAGGTGGATGGACCAGCTTTTATTAGTCTAGACCAAGAAACACTTTCTCGTCGTCATGGCCTGTTTGAATTCACTTATGGTCTCTCGGTAGGCATTATGAGATTAATTAGGGATTTAGTTAAGGATATCGATGTGAATTCGAGTGAATAAATGTAGTTTTCTTTTGTTGCGCTCTGATAATAATAAATACAAGGAAGAATGATTTCGCTAAGGCATCATGTATTAGGCGGGTAAGTATTTTTAAGTAATCTATGTGAGCATAGTTTTACTTGAATATAATACAGGTTGCATTTAAGCTTAGTGTGTTTTTTATCATATTTGTAATATAAAATTATTGATAATTATACTGTATATAAAGATTTTAAGAGTAGAATGGTAAAGAAGGTTTGTAAAAATTGAGCTTTTAAAGCCGATTGCTAAAACCTTTTTAAATAATATCAAATGATAATAAGATGTATATAAAATACATATCTTTACAGCTTTGGTTTAAATATTAATAAACTTAAAAATTATATAAGTACATATAAATAATAGTATATAAAATTTTGTTTTTAAACAAAAATAAAATTATTATTAATATATAAATTAATTTTTGTACTTTCTCATTTGTAATTTGTAATTTTGTAAAATTTTACTTTACTCTTAATAAAGATTGTGCAAAGCTATCATATGTAAAAAAAAAATTATTAATATATAAATTAAAAAACTCTTTTTACTGATCTTCTTGACCAACAAAATAAAATAAGAATTACATTAAAAATTTTTTTAAGAGAAAAAGAAAAATAATAATCATAAAAATAAAACTAGAAATTATATAGTCTGTTCAGCTTTTTAATAATAATAAATAATAACCTCTTATTAAAAAACAACAACTTAAATAATTTCTGCTTAATACTCCCTTAATTTTAGTTAAAGATATTACTAAAACTTCTTTAAATGATATAAATATTGAAGTAATTGCTACCTTTTTGATAAAGAAAAAACTTCTAAAACAATTGCTTTTTATATTTAATGTTGCTAAAATGGATTGAATGATAAACAAACCAAAGATATCTACTTTGAGTATGAAAAAATACTTTTTTTTCACTTACTATATTGTTAATATATTTTTTCCTAAAAAACAAACTGTGAGAAATCAACAAAGTAGTGATATTTGCATTACATTTTACCTCTTTTATTAATATATCAGTTCATATTCACTCACCGATTTAATAAAAAGAATAATTTGAGTTGACTTTATAGCAGGTAGTAATATCAACAAGGTAATTATATTAAAATTACTAAATTTAAATCATAACATATTTTTGCCTCTTAACAAACACTAATTGCAAAATATATTGATCAGAATCACTAAAATTTTAATCTTTACAATTGAATCAAATATTAGATCCTTTTTTTCCTTTTTTAACAAGATCATTTGATATTTTATACTGATTAAAAACCTATAATAATAAACTACTATCACTTTTGTTAAAGATATAAATATAATAACATTAAATAAACTTAATAATTTTTTTGTTTTAAAAGATTTGTATATATTTTTACAATATGTCAAAAAAAAATGTTATTAATTTAAAAATTTTTTTTATAATTTTCTTTCTTTTTACTACAAAATATTCATATATTTATTATTTAATTTTAAGTAATAAGTGTTAAATACCAATTAGAAAGTATTATTTATTAATAAATTATAAACATATATTATTATTAAATATAAATAAATATAATATATTATAAAAAATTATATGCTTATAATAAAAATAATTTATACTTAATCATATAATTTTTTTATTAAAATTTTTTTTATTTAAATATTACTATACAGTCAACTTTTATTATAACAAACTCTATGTTCCAGATTTTAACTTTGCTATAAGACTATTGTGAAGATTTTAAATTTAATTAGTCAATTTATTATAATAAGAGTATTTTATTGTATTTGTTCAAAAAATTTGTTATATTAAGAATTTGCTATATCAAAAGTTGACTGTATTACATTTTTATTATTTTAAATATAAAATTACTAAATAATATAACTTTTTTTTATAATATATAAAAAAGGATTCTTAGAAAAAGAAAAAGATAAGTATAATTTAAATTTTATAAAAATTTAATTTAAATAACTATTATACTTTATTTTAAAGAGCCTTTATTAATTAAAATGATCAACGTTAACTTTACTTTTAAGATAAATATATAATTTTTAAATAAAATTTTATTTTAAAGTTTATAAATTTTATAAATTTTTAATATCTAATAATAAACTAAATCTTAATAAAATTAAATATTTTATAATAAAAATATATTAAAAAAAAACTACTAATTAGTAATAAAATATTTAACTAATTATTATTTAACAGTTTTAGAATTTAATTTAAAATTATTTTATTTATTAATATATCTTTAAAAATTTTTTATATATTATTATTTAATATATTAATTATTTATATTCTTATTAATTATCTTTTATTTAATTTTTTATATTTAAATTATTTAAATATTTTTAATATTTTTTAATAATTAAAAATTGCAAATAATTGTAATTTTAGTATTAATTTTTATTAAAAATAAAAAATTTATAAAGTATTTAATTTAAAATTTTTTAATTTTTATATATCGATAAGGGTTATACAATATAAGATTTGCATATATTTTACATTATTTTTTTTATTTAACCAATAATATTTCATAAAAAATAATATATAATATTCAGATACATAAAATTTATATCCTTAGAAGAAGTCACTTAACATAAAAATGAATGCAATTTCTTTAGTACTGAAAATGACAAATTTCATAATTTTCTTACTACTTAAAGTATTGTCAACTATCAAAATATTATATTTTAATATTAAATTTGACCCTGTAGAAAATATTTACAGAATATTTTTTTCGCTTTAACACATAAAAAAATATTGAACAATATTTAGAACTATTAATAAAGCATAACACCTATTCTTTCAGACTAAGAAGGTATATTAGAAAGAGAAGAGACATTAGAAATATCATGTAAGAAAAGATAAATTAAAAAAGCATCAAAAGAATTAATTAAGAAATATTAATAGAAATATTAAAAAAATGATAAGAAATATTTATAAAATAGTGATAGAAATAGTAAAAAAAAATAGCAAAAAAAATAGTTATTATAATATTCAAAGAAATAATTATAGAAGAACTTCTTAAGATCTCAATAATATAATTAGTGGCAATATAGAAACTTTTTGAATATATTCACCTAAATAAGAAATATTATATAAGACTAGAACTTGAAAATTAATATATAATAAAATGTAGTATGTAATTACTAGTAAAAATCTGAAAAATTCTTTTTTTTGCAAATTTACAAGTAATATAAAAATAAGCTGGTAAAAGAACTTTTTTTGAATTTTAATCCTATACTAGAAATAAACAAGACAGTATAAATAAAACTCAAATTATAACTCTTATGATAAATATTCTCAATATAATACCTAAAATTCTTATTACAGATATTCAAGTTCTAAAAGTAGATCCATATTTTTTGTGTGAAAAAGAGTTACTTTAAATCTGTCTGACTTAATCAAAAAATTTACCATAATTTACTGTAATCATATCTATCATCAGAAGTGTATTGAAAAGCATCTGTTAGAAAAAAAAGTGAGCTATTCAAATAAGAAATGTAAATACAAAGATATTGAAACTACTCTCTTTCTAGAGTTAAAAAAATAGGATAAGAGAGTAGAATTACAAGAATCTACAATAGGGAATAGAAAGTTCAAGTCTAAGACTTTAGAATTTAATCTTTGATTTTAGTCTTGAAAAGACCTAGTCCTAATTTTTAAGACTTAATGTAGATAGTTCTAATTTGATCATTATATATTATTTTAATAAATAATATAAATTAAAGTTTAATTTTGTAGATCATAACATATTGCAATTTAATTATTATCATATGATATGTAGATCAATTAGATTCTAGTTAATATTATGCATTGTGTTTTCTTATCATTAAAATTTTGTTTTGCATTTTAAATTTTTTAGCAAAAATGTCTTATTTGAATGAAGATTTTGAAGATTTTGAAAATTTTGATAATATTGATGAATTTGAATTATTAGCTCCTAGAAAGTTGAAGAAAATAATGATTATAATGATAATAATGAGGATGAAAGCTCATCTCAATCTCTTCAAATTTCACCAACATGAAAATATTTTAATGAACAAACAATTTAATATCTAAGAAGTCCAATTTGTTACAAATGTCAAATTGTTTTTGAAAAAAAAACTGGTATTTTACCTTTAAAATAACACTTAGAATCTGTACATAAAATAAAGATAGAGAAAGTTAAAAAAAATATAGAAAAGAATTAAAGTATTTTGAATTTCAGGCAAACTGATTATTGACCTGAAAAAGAAAAAAAAAGAGATATTGCAATAGTAAAATAGGTAATTGAAGATGCAAAACCTTTTCGTTTGGTTGAAAATTTGTAATTTAAAATTATGATCAATAAATTTGATTTAAGATATTAAATTCAAAATGAAAAAATACTAAAAATTTTAGTAATTAATTATTTTAAAGAAAAATGAAAAATATTTAAGAAGATTTAAATGTTATTTCAGACAAAATATTTTTAACAGCAGACATGTAGACTTCTATATATAATAATAATGCATTTTTTAATTTATTAATTCATTATATCAACAATAATTAGAACCTAAAAAATTTTTTATTAAATATTATTTCATTTATTACTCGACATATTAGAATCAATATAGCAAATGAAATAAAATCAGTTTTAACAGAATTTAATCTACTTGAAAAAACTTTAGTTTTAATTACTAATAATGAAGCAGCTATGATAGTTTGTGAAAGAATAATTGTAAAGAACTTATACAAGAATTTAATGATCAAACTATAAATGTTCTGCACATATTTTAAATTTAGCAAATACAATAGAGAATTAATATTATTGATAAAAAAGTTATTAAAGTTCGTGATATAATAAAAAAAATTAAATATTCATCTTAGAGATTGATAGATTAATAGAATTATGTTCAGTAGAAAATTTGCAGTATTATAAACCACAATTAGATGTTAAGACCTAATGAAATAATACCTATTATATGATTATAAAGTTTCAAAAAATATTGTGTCTTATTGAAATAGTAGTTGCAACAGATCAAGATATTAAGAATTTAATGCTAGATTCATAAGGATAGGCAAAAATTAAATATAAGTATTTGGTTTGAAAAATTCAAATATTTCTTTATAATAATAGATAATATTCACATTAATTAATTTTTTTTTAAACTAAATAGGATATCTTTAAAGCTTTGAACAGTTCAGATTAATCTGAAAATTTTCAGTTCAGATCAATTTCAGTTCAGTTTCAGATTGCAAAAAATTCAATCTGAAAATTTTCAGTTCAGTTCAAATTTTTTTCAGATTATAAATCTAATCTGAACTGAAAAAAAATCTGAACTGAACTGAAAATTTCAGATTAATCTGAATTTCAGATCATTCCAATCAAACAATAAGAAAATCGTTTAATTGAAATGATTAAATTATTGTTCCAAAAGAATGATAAAAGAATCATTTATTTAGAATAATTGAAGTTATTATTCCAAAGGAACGATAAAAGAATCATTCATTTGGAATGATTAAAGTTATTATTTTAAATGAACAATAAGAAAATCGTTTGATTGAAATGATTAAATTATCATTCCAAAAGAACGATAAAAGGATCATTTAATTAGAATGATGAAATTATTATTCCAAATGAATGATAAAAGAGTTATTCAATTAGAATGATTAAATTATTATTCCAAAAGAATGATAAAAGAATCGTTCAATTGAAATGATTAAATAAATTATTATTCCAAAAGAACGATAAAAGAATCATTCATTTGGAATGATTGAAGTTATCGTTCTAAATAAATGATAAGAAAATCATTCAATTAGAATGATTAAATTATCATTTCAAAAGAATAATAAAAGAATCATTTATTTGAAATGATGAAATTATCGTTCATTTGGAATGATTGAAGTTATCATTTTAAACAAATGATAAGAAAATCATTTGATTAGAATGATTAAATTATTATTCCAAAAGAATGATAAAAGGATCATTTGATTAGAACGATGAAATTATTGTTTATTTAGAATGATAAAAGAATTGTTCTAAACAATCTAAAATTTCAGATTAATCCAAAATTTTCAGTTCAGTTCAGATTTTTACTAGTTTATAGTTCAGTTCGGTTTCAGATTAATCTATAATCCAGACTGAACTGAACTGTTCAGAGCATTAGATATCTTAGTATTACTTTTAGCTTTTTCTTATCCTACAATCTTTGATGTTAGATTTTTATTTATTAAAATTCAAGAACATCTAGATGATTATATTGGAAAAGAAGAATTTAGTCAAAGTGAGTTAGCATCATCAATGCTTCAAAAAATTGATCAATACTAAGATATAATGGATTTGTCTATCTTAGTAGCTATAGTATTAGATTTTTGCACAAAGCTTATTTTATTTGCTATTGGAGAAGAATCAACTAAAGCAATTAATGCTGTAAAGAATTGCTTAACTGAATATTATACACTATAACCTCAATCTATAATTAATCAAAATAATAGTGAAGTAATGAGTACCTGTGAATACTTTCATTAATTAAAAAAAGAAGATAAATAATAATATTGCTTTAAGTATTGCAAGAATATTACCTGAAATGTCTGAGAAACTTGATCAGTACTTTGTTTAACCATATGATAATAATGTTGCACCTTTGCTATAGTAGAAGCACACTTTCAAGAATTTTTAATAATGAGAGCAATAGCATAAGATTACTTATCTATTCAGGCTATAAGTGTTGCATGTGAGCAGACCTTTTCTATAGCAAGTAATATTATAATTTGTACAAGAAATAGACTACAACCAGATACATCTCATGTATTATTATGTTCAAAAAGTTGGCTTGAAAAAGGATTAGGAGAGAAAGAAACAGTATTGTGAATGTTAAAAGTTTTTTGTGTAGCATTTTTATATGTTAAATTTAATTTGTAATGATATATAACAATGAATTTAACAAATATAAAAAATGATTAGCAAGTTTATTTTGTAATATGAATTATAATAAATTCATTAATAATGACTAAATAAAATATAAGATACTTAGGTATAATTCATAATTGTGAATTTTAGAGAGTATTATACTATAAGAAATACTTTGGTTTAAGGAGAGAATTCAAGCTAAACATTTTTTTAATATTCTAATAATATTGAATAATTAACTAAAAAGATATGTATTTTAAAAAAAATAATGTATACGCATTTACGTGATGTTTGTTAAATTAGTTATTTATGTTGTTTATGTTGTTTATCTTATAAAAAAGAAAATGCAATCATGTTTTTAATGGAATCAAAAAAATTATATATAGAAGCAGTGTCTGCAGAAGGTAGAGATTAGGGACATTGGTAGTAAAATTATTTTACACAAAATACATGAAATTTAAGAAGATTTTTATTTCTAATAAAACTTTTTAACTACAGATCAGAATTTTAAAAGAAAAGTATTGTTTAAAAGAGAAAAAAAATGTACATAATCTAGCATTATTACAATTATTAATAAAATGGAAATTATAAAATAATGTTAATTTAAAAAATGAAAAATTATAAGTTTTTATAAAATTTTTCAAAAAATTTTCTAATTTTCTAATAAAAATCTATTGGTATTGAATAACTTAAAATTGAAAGAATTAAAAGATTCTAATAGCTTCTAATCTTAAAGTATAATATCTCTAAATATTAAAATAAATATTATATGCTAAAATTAATATTATTTAACAGTCTAGACTCAGTTTTGATTACAGTCTTATGTAATTTACAAGACTTTCATAAAGACTAAGTCAATCCATTTATATACTAAAACCATAGGTCTTAGAACTTTAACTGAACTTTAACAGACCTTCTATACCCTAGTCTACAAAGCTATCTGCAGATGAAATAAATATTATTACTATAAAAACTAACATCACTATTACTATAACTAAATAAATAAATTTAAAATAAACTCCTATAGATATAGACAAAGGTGAGAAAGAGAAGGTAACAGATCAAGATACTATAAGGCTAAATATGAATAATGATAATAAGGATAAGAATAAGATAAAACTTCAGAATCATCCCGAAACTAGCAGTAAAAGCAGGTTAATGAAGCTACAGAATCTTCTTCTAGCAAGAAAACTAAGAAAAATATTCAACCAGAAGATTTTAATATTTTAAAAAAACTTTTCAGAAGTTATCTTTTGATACTACTTGACTTTTTGAAATTAAGAAAAAAAGATGACTCTATAGGAAATTTTTACAAGAGATTAAGAAAACTCAAACTTTTTTTAACCTGTATTTAAAAATTTTCAATACTGAAAAGCAAAATAAAATGTATATTATAAGCTAATTATAGTATATTACCATTTTGAAGAAAAGTTAGAGAAATATCTTGCTTATTATAGAAAAATGGACAAAAAGTATGAAGTTACAAAGAAGCTTTACAATGAAGTTAAAGATCAGCTTCTCAAAAAGTTACTAAGAATACTTTCTGAAAGAAGTCAAATAGGGTGAGGAAGATTTATGATCTTTTTTTTATATTAGTAATGATAAAATTCAATAGGTGACATTCATTTAACAAATAAAAATATTTTCAGCAATATCTATTTTAAATTTAAGTAATGATGATATCAAATATATTACAATTTAGATTAAGATAAAATTAAATAACGTAATGATCATGTAATATTGAGATTCTTAGATTAAGCTATGATGACCTCTTTTCAGAATTTAAGACTTTTTTTATATATAGTATTATAAAATATAATTATCATAAATTAACTAATAAAGGTTCAACTTTTTTAATATGTGTAATAATGTATCTGAAAAAATAAATGTGATTCTATACAATACCATATATAATTAGATTAACTTTATTTTCAAGAAAGTATGATTCAAAAGGGTCAATCATCTCATGATTTGAGTTATAAAAAGGTTGCGAAGAAGTACTAAGAATTGTCTAGAAGTCAGGATAATATAATATTTATACCTGTGATACAAATATGTTATAACAGATCAACAAATCTATATAAATTTAAATCTGATATTTCTAGTAGTATAAGTTGATAAATAATCACAATAACTCACTGAAATTATTTAAGATCAATAATTACTATAATTTATTTATAATCATAAAATTGCTATAAATCATTAAATATATTAGAAAATTAAAATAAGTATATTAACATTATTTTAGACAAGAATTATAATAAAATTATTTTTAAGCCAATTAATAATCATTCTAAATTTGATATAGAATATCTTAAAGCATATATTATAAATTATAATTCTTATTATGCTAATCAATCAAAAAGATTCTTGGGTGAAAAAATGATATGATAATTTATCTGTTATTAGATCTTATAAAATTTCTCAACAATGAACTATTTATGTAAGATTTACTTTGCAAGCATTAATTACTAAGAAAAAAAGAAAGCTTTATCATATATTCTGCTTTTTCATATCATTTGAACAAAATTATTAGTTAAAAGATATTTTATATGATTATTGTAGATTTAGAATTTATAAGAGCAGAATGGTTATTACTTTAATTGTTAAAAATTAGTAAAAATCACCGATGTAAAGCTAAAAAAAAACATACTTTAATAGATAATATAGAGATAAATATCATCTTAAACCTAAAGATTTGATGAAGAATTATTAGGGTTACTTATACTTAAAGACAAGACTGAGGATAGATCATGTTTATTAATACCTCATTATTATGAAAAGTTATTAGAAAATATATCTAGTAGAACTACAAATCTTCAATTCTTAATTTGTAAAAATTATATAGACAAATTATTTATCTTGTCTTGGCATGCAAAACAAAATAACTTACTATCATCTATAAACTATCTTAATTAGCTAAAAGATATTGTATTAAGAATGAAAAACAGAACCTATAATTATAACTTTAAAAATTTCTATGTAATAGTTATCTAATGAGCTTATAGAAATTACAAAAAGAAACTTAAATCACAGTGAGAAATGATAGGATTCCTAATAGATTGAAATATTTAGATATTATTTTTTATAATAAAAGTTATTATTATATTAATAGAGAACTAATAAAATTGATTTTTTAATTTACTATATGGTTATACTATATATAATACTAGAACTTAAACAAAAGAAAAATAAAATTAATTAGCATACTGATTAAATTGAATAATCTTAAAACTTGTTAGAAAATTTTTACAATAGGAAGATTATGTAGTTCTTTTTAATACATTTAATTTATATATTATGATAAAATAAACATAGAATCCTAAATATTATCTTGATATTAAAGAAAATTACATTAATAAGTGTTTTATTAGAAAGGACATATTGAGATCATATGACATAAAGATCTATAACTGACTAACTAGAGACTAGTAATATAGAGATAATACATTCTAAGAGTATTCTCAAAAAATTGATATAAGATCATTCTGTATTATTATATAAACATGCTAATCTATAAAAAAAATCATCTATAAATTTTTTAGAATATAGTTGAAGTAATATATTAGCTATTTTTTTCTGATATTATTTTGTTAAAATAAAATATTTGTCTCATCATAATACATGTAGATATATGCGATATAAATTTTTGATCTAGGTATGATTGATTAGTGAAATATACCACTTGTAGAATAAAATTATGTTCTACCTATTCTGAATTAGCTCTTGAGTAATATAATACTGATTATACTAAAATAGCATTATGTTTATTTGTAATATTTGTATTATTATAATATATGATTTTTGCTAACAAATAAATTCTAGCACATTTTTTTTATTTATCTCATTTTTATAAAAAGGCTGAAATCTGTAAAGATAAGTTTAATTTACATATTTCTTATTTTTATTCTTTATTTTTAATATTTCATTATGTATACTTCTGTAACTTCAAACTATTCTTTTTTAGTTAAAAATTAGGATACTGAGACCCTTATATTTTTTACGTAATATGAACTTAAACTTTGATAAAAAAGATTTTAAAATTTTTCATAAACAGAAAATAGACAATCAAATCTTTTCATATATATATAAAAAATGATATAAAGTGAAGATCTATTATAAAGCTTAAAAAATAAGCTAAGATATTAAAAGAGCGAATAAGAGCTTTTGAAAAAGGCAAAATCAAATACTTTTAGCTCTTTCTATGTGATATTTAGTCTATTCAACATTTTATATCTTAGTTTACTAATATGTTTAGATATTAATATATTTGGATCTACTGAAAGAAATGAGACATATATAATATTTTACAATACTTTATACATTTTTTGTGATGATCTTAATACTTTACAAGAAATCCTTAAAGTTATTAAAAATCTCTTACTTAAGAAAAAGTTATGTATTTTCCATTTTGTAAACACAAAATACACATTTTTTAGATATGATATGTTAAATATAAGAAGTTTTTACTTATACAAGCCCTAAGTTATTACAAGTACTTTAGTATATAATCAACTCTTATTATAACGAACTTTATGTTCTAAATCTCAACTTCGCTATAAGGCTATAATGAAGATTTTAAAAGATTTGATTGGCTAATTCACTATAACAAAAGTATTTTTATTATATTTGTTCAAAAAATTTGTTATATCAAGAATTCACTATATCAAGACTTAACTGTATTTATTTTATTAGATATTATAAGATTATTTAATAATACTTTTTGATAAAGGTTTACTGTTTTTGAAGGAGAATTTAGTTATGTATCTTTCTTTCATTAGAAGTATACTAAGTAATATTCTGTATTTTAAGCATATTATTTTAAAATATGTAATTGTTACTTCTAGTAATACTATTCTAAAAATATTGTTTTTTTATTTTATTATCTTTAATAAGGATACTTATTATTAAGAAGGCTCAATTTATCCATTTTTTATATAGGTTAATTGAAAAAAAGATCATAAACCTTTAGCTGATATTTTTAACTTACAAGAAAGGTAATAAAGAAACTGATTCCTTTAAAATCAGATTTATTAGTTTTTTTTTACTTATATCATTAAAAAATAAAGTATTGGCAAAGATTTTGATATTTCTGTGAATTTTCTTGTAGATATTTTATTGCAAAATAATAAAATAATGGATCTATAAATATCTTAGATATCTAAAAGATCATAGTTTGTAATTTTGATCAAAATACAATAGCACTATGCTCTTCTCACTCATATAAAAGTTCAAACTATATATACAGTAGCTACCAAAAGAAATGCAAGTGTGATTGATTAATTTTGAATAGCTATAACTCATCAACCACAAATGCTAGAAACATGATCTTATACTTGTTTTAAAGTCCAAATCTTGAAGGATATCCTGGTGAAATTTAGTATCAAGTTAATAATTCCAATTTTGAGTAACTTAGCGATCTACATCAAAATTTATTATATAGTAAAGTTTAGGTATAGAAAAATTTTTTAAGCATACTAGCTATTACAAAACTGATACTGGATTCCGATTTTCCTTGGTGCAGCGATTCCAACAAGCTAAATTTCATGAGAATCACTGCACTGAGAAGAATCAGAATCCAGTATCAGTTTTGTGGTAGCTAGTATGCTTAAAAAATTTTTTTTATATTTAAATTTTACTAT
>CAJVPQ010002032.1:0-15316 GCA_910591825.1 Funneliformis caledonium
GAATATGATACATGGTATCCAAAAGAAGAACTGAGAGAAATAATTCATAATGTAATTAATAAGGTGAAAAACCTTGACCAACAAAATTTTGAAAAGTATTTGAAAATTGTTGATATTCCTTTGAAGGTTAGTGATTATTATTATTTTATCAGATTTATATTCTCAAATGATGATTACGCAGTAAGATATCCTATAGTCAAATTAAGTAAGTATCCATAGCCATGTAGGCACAGGTTTAAATCAATTGCATTAATTCTTTAGACACATGGAGTAGAACTTGATTCTATAATTATTATTTTATTAGATTTATATTTTCAAATGATGATTGCTTAGAAAGATATCCTATAGTCAAACTAAGCTATTACCATAATCTTCACTTAAATTAAGTTTAAATATATTATATATAGTTTATATTAACCAACATTATATTGAATTTGATATTATTTTAATAGCAACACTATATTCAGAATAAATAAAATACCTTTTTTTAACTATACTAATTTCATAAACAAGTTTTATTGCAAATTCTGATCTATTCTTATCCTGATATCTTTAACATTTTTATATAACCATTCTTCAAAACTATTTCTATCTTCATCATATATTCTTTGAATCTCTGGATTAAGATTTTTATTTACAATTAATTTTAGAATATACATTGTAGATAAGTTTTATTTTAAACTCAAAATGATTTACAACATTTTTTTGCAACATTATGAATTACTCTTTTAATAATTTTATCATCACATTTTAACAAAACAGATTGATTTTCATTAATAATAATAAAGTCTTTTTCTTTTTTAATATCTTCGTAAATAACAAATTTATGAAGATATTTTTCAGCTAAATCTAATCTATAACTTACGTTTAAATCATATATTGTTTTAATAACTTTATCAAAATCTTTAGGAAGAACTTTGATTCGATTTTGCTAACTTAAAAATAAATCTTTACAAAAATCTTTATTTTGATTAGTTATATATCAATCAAAAGCAGATACAGAATTTTATTAAAATTAATAATAAATAAAATAAATATATAATTAATTAATTTTTTAAAATATAAAAATCTATTGATTCTAATAAAACCTAAGTTAGCATATGCTAAAATATATGTGGGAGGAAATATATAATCTTAAAGTTATATAGATATAAAATCATATTATAAATTATGTGATTTATAATTTAATCTTAATAGTAACTGATCTATATATTTGAAAGTATATTTCTATAATTTAGAAAATTGAACACACTTGTTCTTCACATTTTAGCATTGATTTTTCACAAATTGGAGATTTGATGACAAGCCCTTATTCAATTATTTTACTTAAATGATTGAAAAATTGTAATTACTAACTAAATCAATAACTTAGTTGCTAATCAACCATACTTCAATTCTATCTAGTTTTTCAAATAAAACCATATAATGTTCATAACTAAATTCATTTAAAATTTTAAAAATTTTTCTGATAATTCTTTGAAGAAAGACGTGAAAATTTGAATAAAAGGAAAATAGATGGTTAGAAAAAATGAAGAATTTTTTTTAAAAAAAAAAAAAAAAAAAAAAAAAAAATGAATTATATATATAATTAATTATTATTATGCCAATTTCAAAAATGAATATATCTGTCAAACAAATACAAATGCTCATTAATTATTGATTAAATAATTAAAATTAATATAAAAGATAATAAATACAATAATACATAATTTTTTTTTAGTTTTAGTATAATATTGTTATAATCAGTTCTTTAAGATGCTAATGAATAATAAGCGAAGCAATATTTATGAGTAGTAAGCAGAAGGTTTAATTTGATAATTAGATTTAGAAAAGTATCAGTAAATTAATAGTTTATTTAATAACTATAATAATAGAATACTACCTCAGTCAACGCTCAGTACTATACAATTATATTAAGAGAATTAAACTAAACTATTTAATAAAACTATAAGTCAGATATATCATTAAGCTAAAAGAAATTGTCCTCTATTTATATAAAATGAAAAATATAAAATTATCAAAGATATAAAAGAAATAAATATAATAAATAAAATATATAAAATAAATAAAATATAATAAATATATAATGCTCTGAACGGTTTGGTTTGGTTCAGATTATAGGCCAATCCGAAACTGAACTGAAAATTTTGGTTTAGTTCAGTTCAGATTATAAATCTTAAAAATGCCAATCCAAAACCAAACTGAACTGTAAACTGGTAAAAATCTAAACTGAACCAAAAATTTCAGATTAATCTAAAATTTCAAATCATTTAGAACGATCTTTTTATCGTTCTTTTAGAACGATAATTTCAATCATTCTAAATAAACGATTTTTTTATCGTTCGTTTGGAATGATAATTTCAATCATTCAAAATGAATGATTCTGTTATCATTCATTTGAAACGATAATTTGATCGTTCTAATCGAACGATTTTCTTATCATTCATTTAGAATGAAAACTTTAATCGTTTCAATCAAATGATTCTTTTATCATTCGTTTAGAACGATAATTTAATCATTCTAATCAAACGATTTTCTTATTGTTTGTTTGGAACGATAACTTCAATCGTTTCAAATGAACGATTCTTTTATCATTCGTTTAGAATGATAATTTGATCGTTCCAATCAAACGATTCTTTTATTGTTCATTTGAAATGATAATTTGATCATTCCAATCAAACAATTTTCTTATTGTTTGTTTGAAATGATAACTTTAATTGTTCCAAATGAACAATTCTTTTATTATTCATTTGAAACGATAATTTGATCATTCCAATTGAACAATTCTTTTATTGTTCATTTGGAATGATAATTTGATCATTCCAATTGAATGATTCTTTTATCGTTCGTTTGGAACAATAATTTGATCATTCCAATTGAATGATTCTTTTATTGTTTATTTAGAACAATAATTTGATTGTTCCAAATGAATAATTCTTTTATTGTTCGTTTGGAATAATAATTTCATCATTCCAATCGAATGATTTTCTTATCGTTCATTTGAAATGATAACTTCAATCATTTTAAATGAATGATTCTTTTATCATTCATTTAGAATGATAATTTTATTGTTCCAATCGAATGATTTTCTTATCGTTCATTTGAAATGATAACTTCAATTGTTCCAAATGAACGATTCTTTTATCATTCATTTAGAATGATAATTTCATTATTCCAATCGAATGATTTTCTTATCGTTCGTTTAGAATAATAACTTTAATCGTTCCAAATGAACGATTTTTTTATCGTTTATTTGAAATGATAATTTTATCATTTTAATCGAACGATTCTTTTATCGTTTGTTTGAAATGATAATTTGATCATTTTAATCGAACGATTCTTTTATCATTCATTTAGAATGATAATTTCATCATTTCAATTGAATGATCCTTTTATCATTCTTTTGGAATGATAATTTAATCATTTTAATTGAATGATTTTTTTATCGTTTGTTTGGAATGATAACTTTAATTATTCTAAAAGAACGATAAATTTAATCGTTTTAAATGATCTGAAATTTCAGATTAATCTAAAATTTTCAGTTCAGTTCAGATTTTTTTCAGTTCAGATTAGATTTATAATCTGAAAAAAATCTGAACTGAACTGAAAATTTTCAGATTGAAATTTTTTCAATCTGAAACTGAACTGAAGTTGATCCAAACTGAAAATTTTCAGATTAATCTGAACTGTTCAAAGCTTTAGGCTGATTGTAAATAATATTCTTAGAATACTGTATATAATGAAGGGTATACTAAATGGGAGTATTATACTAAGAATACAATTTATCAAAAATTTAAATAATTAGGATAATTAGTTGATCATCTTTTTTTTATATATTAAATAAAGAGAAATTTTTTGTGAATTTTATGGATGTTCTAAATGCTTTAAAAAATGCAATGTAAAGAATAAGCAAAATGCTGAAAAAACTACAGAATCCTCTTCAACTTCAACAAATCAACTACCTACACCTATATCTATAATTATAACTATAATTATAAAAATATTTCAGAAATCTTCCACTTCATTAAACACTATTTCAGAACAAAGTTTTATTTTCATCTCTACTGAAGCTCAATCAAATTAATATATGTAAAATTAAATTAAAATTTGGCTGGTAGAAATAAGAAAACAGAAACAAGTAAAGAAATATGATACAAAATACCTTTCCCTTGAATTTAATTTCAAAATATTTGATATGATTTAGATTAATATACTGTAAATAATAATATAATACATTCTTTAAATGAATGTTATTGAATCTCTAATACATTATAATAAGATATAATAGCAAATTTTGATCTGAAATGCTGCATATTAATATTAAAATACTTTTAATTCAATTTATATCAATAATAAAAGTATTTTTTATTTTTTTTGCAATAAAGTCTATATGTTTTAATTACTAGAAAATGGAAACTGTTATAAGTCCAGAATGATTTTTTTTACTATTAATATGCAGTGGCTAGAGGTAAGCAGAAGGCATATCCTCAATAGAACAAGTTTGACCTCACGTTAGGTTACCTTTCTAAGTTTTCGATCCTTTTTAAGGAATATGATAACCCATCTTGAAGTACATCTCCGTATAGTTACTACCTAGTATAAACTATCTTGCAACAGTTTAATCCCTCGTCACAAGCCTCACTAGATCTTATTAGATATTATCACCTTTGAATAGAGGGCTTACTTCAACTATAGAGCTTGTCAGGCTCTATTTTTACCAATCTAAATTATAGGGTTTTACCCTATTGATGACTATCAAGACTATGGGATTGGGTCCTTTATATAGATAGTGGTTTTGTACTCATAACGTCAAATTCACTTGAGAATTGAACCCAGTATCTATTACAGACTTGTCAGTAAAGGCCAAGTTTCTGTCAATCCCTAACTTCATTTGCATTCACATGTTCTTTAAAATTCAGTATTTAGGCATGATTAACGTCAATTGATAAATCAATTGATCAATCAATTGATCAGTATCTAACATTTATTAGTATAAATGCTCACGTATTTAATTACATATGAAATTCTTATGAAAATCATCTAGTTTTATGCTTTGGCTGAGATCTGAACCTGTGACTATTGTAGTATAATCTATAATAGGAACTCGCATCTTATAGATTAAGCCAGGATTGCTAATCTTATAAGTTCAGAATAATCCATTAGTATTTGCTTTTATCTAGAATTTTGTATAATTATAAAGGCCAATCAGTATCAACTCAATTATTAAGTAGGCAGACAAACAAATATATATGTAACTTTAGACTCTATATATATATAGTCCTACATTTCATTTTAGACTAATTACAAATAATTTTGAAAGCTTTTTTGATGTATCAAGTATATATATTAATTAATAATATTTTTTGTTAAATTACATAATAATACTAATTTTTAATATTATTTTTTAGTTATTAATTTTCAATTATTAATAAATATATGTAAGTAACTCTAGAATTAGAATCAGAATCAGATGTAAAACAATTTTATCTTATTAATATGAATTATTTTATTTAGATATCATATATATTTTGATTTAATTGTAAAAATTAATTTCTTAATTAATTTATTATGAAAATCCATTTTTATCTATTTATCAGAATTACAGTTTGCTAATAGTGTAAATATATTAAAATAAATAGAATAATCATATATGCTAAATATTTAAATTATTAAATACAATTGGAAAGATATAATAAAAGTTGATAGATATGCTAAAGATAATTACCTTTTCTAAAATTAAGATTAAAATAATTTTTAATTAACCTTACTTTTTTTTAGATATCGAATATCAAGTCAAAAATAATGTATCAAATTATAATCACAAAGAATATAGGATATTAATAATAAACAATTTAATAAAATTTTAACCCATTTTATTTTATATGGGGCCTTTGCAATAGAAAGGGAGGAAACTCAAAAAAAAATAAAAAATGAGTTAATAATAAATCTGAACAAATTATAGTATTTGAAACATTTTTGGCTTATAAACTAAAATTTTAATTTTTTTGGAGTTTCCTCTCTTTCTATTGCAAAGGCCTAATATATTCTCTTCTATAAAAATAATATTTAATCATTTACTAATAAACCTTAAAATATTAATATTAATTAATAATTTATCTAAGAAATTTATGAAAATAAATCACAATTTTTTGAAATAAAATGTTTTATAAGAAGGTTTAATTATATAATTAAAATATCAAAAGATAAAATAATATAAAAAGGGTTGTTAATTTTATTATAACTAAATTAATAAATTATTTAAAATAATAAATTTTTTTTATATTATTAATTAGAATTTTTAGCTAATTTTTGTAACAAAATATTTAAATTTAAATGATTTAATTTTTAGTTATATGTTAAATGTAAGGAGTATTATAATTTATAATTTACAAGGAATATTATAATTAATATAAGAATGTGATCTAAAGAAGATCAGCATATATTATATTTTATATAAAAAGTAATCAAAATGAATATGTTAAAAATCTCAGATTAGTTTACATCTAAAATATTTAGAACTTGAAACATTTTAGACCAGTAGGTTAAGGGGTTATATTAAAATTTAAAAGTTATAATCAGATTAATAATACAAATAAAAGCTTAAGTTCTTGCACAAACAGATCAATTTTATACTATATATCCTGATATTAAAGAATACAAATTTAGTAATAAATAGATTGATAGATTTTATGATATAATATAAATTTAATCATCATTAATATATAATTGTAGCATAATAATTACCTGAAGATTTATTAGAAAAGCAACATGAATTTTTAGGATTTGTTCTTTTATCAGCGGATTCAATATAATTATCCATTAAAACTTATTGATAATATGAATGAAATACCTGTTTTATTTAATCTTTCTAGTCAAATAATAATAGAATAAACTGATTCAAAAACTGTTAGTATTCAGACTTGTAGATATGAAAAATCAAATTTTACTGTAATTTTAGCTTTTATAGCGAATGGAATAAAATTACCAATAACAATTATTTTTAAATTAGCAAAAGTTCTTCGACAAGTTTTTTCTTTAGGTATTATTATCCATGCTAATAAAGAATATTATTCTAATACAAAAAAAATATTATTTTAGATTGAAAATATTTGGAATCAACATACTTCATTATTTAGTAATCCTCGACTCTTATTGGTACTTGATTTTTTTGCTAGTTATTTGGTAAATTCTATTAAAACTCGATTTCAAGAAAAAAATACTAACATTGCAGTTATATCTGGTAGGCTTACTTCTAAATTACAACTATTAGATGTATCAATTAACAAATCTTTTAAATCTAAGGTATATTTAAAAATATTTATATTTATAATTCAAATATTAAAAATTTTATTTATATTAATAATAGTTGCATCATTATTATAATGATTGGATGGCTGAAGAAATAAAACTTATACTCCAAGTGGTCATATTCAAAAACCTGCTTATAATTTAGTTGCTCAATGGGTCAAAAATGTATAGAATGCTGTAGATTCTTCTTTAATTTGTTATTCTTTCAAGTGTTGTGAAATTTCTAATGAATAAGATGGAAGTAAAGAACATCTTATATTTGATTATGATAAAGTTGTGAGAAGTAATACTACTAATAAAAGTAATTATATTTACTTAAATGATGAAATAGATGATCAGGAAGATAGAAATATCAAAATTTATTTAGAAAAAAGAAAAAAATAATATTTGTGATAAAGAATATGAAGATGATTATTATGAAACACAAAGAAAGAAATCATATTAATGATTGGAATTAAATGTATAATAACATAATAAAATATTTGAAATATTTGAGAATTTGAAATAAAGTATAAACATTTTGAAAATAATGAATTTAATTATTTTTTTAATTTTATTAATTTTATTTGTAAAATAATTAAATTTTTATGTTATATGAACGATTTAATACTCGGATACAATTAACTGGGGTATTTTTTTAAGGGGGTACTTTATAGAGCGCTATACGGTACTACGAAAATTTAGATCAATATAATTTAGTAATGAATAATGCCTTGAAAATTTTGATAGTTCTTGTATATTCATTCAACTTGGATTTTATCTTTTTTCTTTGAGACAATTGTATTGAATAAGATATTTTAATCTTTAACTAATTAAAAAAATGTTACTGTGATAATATTTTTAAGGGAAAGGAAAGCATTAAAAAGCATGAAGAGAGCGTGAAAGAGAAAAGCTTAAATTCTAAAAGCATTAATACTTCAACCAGTGTATTCGTCATACGCAATGAGTATTCCATATGGATTCATGGTTACATGCATTGCATGTACTGTATATCCCGGGAATAACCTAGTTATCCTTTACTTCATATGGGATAACAAGGATTTCTTTATTTTGTTATATCAGGCAACCTTGACAAAGATTGCATATCTATCAAATAAATTTAATATCAATCAAAGGAATTTCTAAATGGATCTTCCTTGTCGTCGATTCGTATTATATGCTTGTAATCTTTACAACTAATTTTTTTTATCTCATACTACCTTAAAGAAAAGTATCTGAACACAAAAATTATCATTTTTTTTTTTTTGTCTGAAACCGATAAGTTATGCATTCAATTAATTACCTTCTTAAAATGCAAATTTCCACAAAATTAATCAATCACAAGTGTAACGTACTTCCAATCGAATTTAATTTTCGCATTGCGCCCGCATATTTGATTAGATCTACCTTTGGCGTTTGTTCTAGTTAAATTTCAACGTAAATTTTAATCAAAGAACTGATCAGAATAAAGACCGTTTGGGGTCAAATTTTTTAAGGCTTAGTTGTTATTGGAAATTATTGCCATTTGCCATTTCGCATTGGTACTGAAGAAAGTTTTTTTTCGATAAATTCTGCATGTATCTTTTTTTTTTAGGATAATAAACTAATAAATAGACATGTTATATCAAATGGTTTTTTGTTAATTAGACTTTTACATATTTGGGCAAAATTTTAAGTTCTAATCCTGAACGTGGTGTTGTGTACCCAAAAAGGTGAGGGGCACGATGTCTAATTTTGGAATGATTATATTCGCTGTTTTTTTTGACGATCACCACCACAAATGATAAAAAAAATGAATGAATGAAAAAACGGTATTAACCAACTATATCTTTATTCCCACAAAGAACAAGAATATGTTATTTTTAAAATATACATTTCTTCTTAGCGCTAGATCAATAACTTTGCTTTCTTGAGCACGACTTTTTTTTTTTTAAGATGTATCGAACGGATTTTACGAATTTTATAAATAAATGCACGTTCGGATCTAATATATTAATCTATTATCATCGACAAAATGTTCCTTCATATTTTCTGACTTTTTCTTTGTTAAAATCTTCGAATCGAAATTTATTCTTCCGACATATCCGATTAACCCGTTATACACTAAAAATGAGCAACATCTAACGTCTTACAATGAAATAGACTATACTTTTAAAGGATATTCATAATAAGTTTATTTACGATCGGTTAAAAATTTTCGTTCGGGATATATGTACTTTACATGATTTAAATTTCTTTTTTTTACATATGCGAAACTGCTGTGATCAATCTTAATAAGTTTATCTAACGCTTTTTCTATTCAAATTCCAAAAATACAAAAGAAGTTTGGCTGAATTCGATCAAGTCACGCACCAGTATATCACATTTTATATGTATGATGAAAGGATCAGCCACATCGATACCAGAGATTGGTTGGGCCTCTTTTTTTTTTATCATTACGAATTAAAACACAAATAGTTAGAGCCGAAATTCGACCAGTTATCTCGAGATGACCAAAAATAAATACACGTTTAAATACACGTTTCGAAAAATTAAAACAATCAACTTACGGATTTTCCGATAAACCTAAGAACGGGAAAAAGAATTTCACGGATAATTTCAATTTATAACATTAATACGTTAATTCGGTTCAATTATATATTTATAGATATTCATGTTACGTATGTTATAAATAAATATGCATCATCTAAAAAAAGATGATGATGCATTTTTCCAATAAGTTTAATTCTACCAGGCCAAGACGAGTTGTTGTTCAAATGAAAAAGAAGTGCATTATCAGATTATGCGACATGTTAAAAAGAAATCTTTTTTTTTTTTTTTTTTTGTTTTATTATTATTGAGTTTCCTTTCTTTTGATTTTTTAGAAATTTTTTTCCGAAAAAAAAGGATAAAGAAAACCACATAAATCCGATTTAATGAAAGAAATCTAACCCCTTTAATGGACGAGTAAATTCGATTCGTTCATGATTTATCATTCACGTGACACGATTTCTCAATGTCGTGCATAATTGAGTACGCCCAAGGCACATTTTTATTCGGTGGGTGTATAGAATTACAAATAAAACAATTCAAAGTTTTTTTTCTCCTGCCGATAATTATATCAATAGGACGTATCTCCAGTAAGCCAAATTAATACAAAATCATCAACGTCCTGCATAAAATTTTCTTTGATGTGTTTGATTTTCTACCTGGTCCTGTTACTCAAATGTCTCGATTCTAATTATATTATCTATGTGGTTTTATAACCCCTATAAACATAAAAAAAAAATTTTTTTTTCTTATAATGGACAAGGTTGCACGAATGTAAAAAAATTGTAAAAATAGAAATTTCAATTCAAAATAGTAAATTAAAATCAAGGGAAAAAAAAGGAAAAATAGAAAAGTAATAAATAACGAATTTTTTTTTTTTTTTTTTTTTTTGTTATTATGAAGTTCGATGTTGGAGAGTAAAAGCACAAAAAAAAAAAATTTTAAAAATTTCATAAAAATCTCCTTAATAAAGAATGTAAATATAAATAATATTTTATAAAAATAATATATAGATTTAGAAATATAGAAAAAGAATCAATTTAAAACAATGGTGCTACTCCTTCAATATTCTGTTTATAGTTACGCAAATATTACTATTTCTAAAACTTGATGAAAACTCCGTGATTTTAATTGAATTACGCACACAATATAAAAAAAAAAAAATTTAATGTCTTTCTTTAAGATGGATATAAAAAGGCGTATTCTCCCACTCAATTCCCATTTCCTCATCGAAAATATCGATAACCCATTCAACCATTTTATTTTAACGAAAAATAGTTTTCTTTTTTTTTAAAGAAAATAAAAAATTCAAATAATATATAATATATAAGGACAAAAAAAAAAAAAAAAAAAAAAAAAAAATTTTAATATGAATAAATTTATATCTTTGGCATTTTTTGCCTATATTCTCTTATCTCTCATTGCTGTTTCTGCAGCTTTACAAACTGATGAACAAACCCTTGAAAAACGAACCGGTTGTCTAACTAAGAGAGGTTTGGGTAAAAGAACGGACAAAAAGTGCCCTTGCGCTCTCGCTGAAGCAGTTTTTGATGGCCTAGTTGGAGGATTAACTGTCTATGCTCAAGACGAATGTGGTTTCACGACCGTCACAGGACTTTTCAGCAAGGGCTTCCAAGATGCTGGCAAAAATTACACTTTCCAAGTTGTTGATGAATGTGGAGAAGTCCTCCAGGACCTCACATCAGGATTAAATGTACAACCTTCCCCCGATGGTGGCACGAAGTCCTTCAGAAATCTTTTTGAAAATTTCAATCTAAACTGTGACAATACGGGCATCCTCGCGCCAAGAGGTGGATTAAGGAAACGCACTTGTCCCAATAAAATGATGAAACGACAAGGACAAGGATCTTATATGCGTATTAATGAAAGTGGCGACAATTATGCTCAAGCGGATATTAACGAAATTTAAAAATTTTGATATTTACATATTTCATGGATTATTATTATATTAGAATATAATGTATTTTTTTTGGCATAATTATGAACACTTTTTCTTCATCGAAAACAAAAATGATAAATAATTTTTTTTTTTTTGGATGATGCTACAAAACTAATCTTTTTCACCATTAATAAATTTTTTAACTTAAAATTTTTTATTTGGATAGTTTGGATAGTTGTGTTTATCTTTGACTCGCGTCAAAAAAATTTTTTTTTAAAACTAATCATGTACGAATCAATAGAATAATTTCTGCACTACTGGTTATTTTGAATAGTATTCAAATGAGAAATGTTTCAAATATAAGGTTACAATAAAATATTAAAATTATAAAAAAGTAAAATTCTCTCTCATTACAACTTTTATTTCCTGTTGTCCCTGTGTACAAAATTCTTTATTGGCCATTGTAAATTTTATTGTTTATGCTTTCTTGGTACACATTAATGCACCTCTATAAATAGTTCCTTTCCATAAAAATGCAAGTTATATGTAAATATTAACTTTATTAATTAGGCTAACTAATGTGATGATCAAAAAAATTTTTCAGCCACACAATAAAACTTAAAAAATCCGTTCAACGTAAAATACGTGTTTTTTATTTAACATGATATGAATTGTTTACATATTAAGAAAAGTCTCAATTCGAAGTACCTTAATATATAAACAACCAAATTGTCTCAAAATCCTCATATCCCACACCTTTCCTTAGTTTCATGGTATGACGAAAGTTACGTGTCATACGCAGGATTATAATTAACAATTACTATAACAAAAACGTATTTCGGCGGTTGATGGTTTAATCAGATCAGACATATGCAATTTTGTGTAAGCTTATTGTATACAAAATCAAATGTTAGTGTCAAACGATTTTGCAATCATTTGATGAATTGTTGTTGGTTCAAGTATTTATCTATCATTGTTGTTGCCTTGTTTGTTTTGAAATCGATGTTTAATTTATATATACTCATTTCCCGTTTAAATTAGATAAATACTTTGAGAGATGAATTGACACAATGCTTTATAATCTTACCGATTTATATATAAATTTCTCCAACCGAAATCTTAGATATTGTATGTAAAATATAAAAACGTAAAGTGTTGAGAAAGTGTCTTTCAACTTTTTTTTTCTTGTTATTTTTCTTGTTTACTAATTGAAAAGGCCTTAAAATGTAAAATATCTCTTTTATCATCTTTACTATTAGACATTTATCTAATTGGACATAAATACTTATATATATCCATTATCCATCTGGATATTATATATGTTCAAATTGGTATCAGATATATTAATTGAATTGCTATATCTTTTTCTATAATGATTAGTACTATTTTTTTCTTTAATATTGCTAAAAACAGTTATAAAAGTTGAATTGACATTATTTTTAAGTTGATTTATAAAATAGAAATTAGTTTATTAACATATTTGTCAAATAAAATTTTTATTTATGTAATTTAAAAATATATTATAATTATCTATATATTAAGTTTAACTTAATTCTTTAATAAAATTTTTTAAAAATACATTTCTTTTTTTATACATACAAATTTATTAATTAATAAATTATAATATTTATTTATTTATTTATTTTTTACAAATAACCTAATAGATATTTAAGTTTATTAAGAAATATAATATTATAATAAAAAATAAGTTTTATTTTCTTATTTATATAATTTTTTTTTATTTTTTTTAAAGTATTATCAAATATAATATAATTTTTTAAAAATTATTTTTATTTAACAAATTATATTTATATTAAATTTTAAGATAATAAATTATTAAAATAATGGTATTTTAAATAAATTTATAAATCTTAATTATTTTATTCTAGTATTTTATATAAATTTATATATATATATATTTTTATTTAATTTAGTAAAAATACATTTCTTCTAAAACTATTAAATTATTTATTTTGTTATGATTATGATATAATATTCTCAAGTAGTTTTTTTTATTTTGATGTATTAATAATAGGTTAAGAATCAATTTATAAATAAATGCTATGTAATAACTCAACATCAAATTTAAATAAATAAAATCTAAAAGTTTAGTTGAATACTTTTGATTAATTTTTTATTCAAAATATTAGATAATTAAATCATTGCTATTTAGAAAAAAAAACACAAAATGTCTTTAAAAATGTAAATATTATACCTATAAAAATATGTTTATAACTATTGTAGAGAATTTTATATTATTAATATTTCACTTAATGTGATTTTCCTTTTAATTAATTGTATAATAAATTTTTAAGTTTAAAATATATTTAGTTTCACATTTAAAAATCCACTCTGATAATTCTATTTAACTACAGTTCTAGCGGAAAAAAATGACAATTACAAATTGGCAAATATCTCGCCCAGCTTTTATTAAAAAATCCAATATTTTAAAATTAAACCCCCCAAATATATATAATGAAAATATAAAAATCCTAAAAATTTATCGTGTGACCTTGGCTTTCTACTACCATTCCTATACGCCCTAGCATAGACCTTACAAGATTAATATATAAGTTTACATCGATTGCCTCCCATTCTTCCCTTATTAACCTTATAAAAATTTCCTGCGTAACTAATTTTTTTCAATGACCATAATATTAACCTTCTTCTCGATATTTCTTTTCATTATTGCCCATAGATTCTCAATTGGATTAAGATTCAGAGAAGAAAACGGCTAATCGAGAACTCAAGGACAACGATCCTGAAGCAAAGCGATCGTAAGCTTAGCTCGATGCTTAGGATCATTATCCTGTTGGAATGTCCACCTGTTTCGAAAGATCTGGGATGCTTGCTCAAACAAATTTTCAGTTACAATATTCTGGTAAAGCTTTCCATTCATGTTCTCTGTAAACATATGAAATCTGACAATTCCCTTTGCACAAAACGCACCCCATACATGAACTTTAAAGGGGTGTTTTACCATAACTCGTCTCGACATTATTTCTCCAACTTTGTAACGAACTAGCGTCATATTACAAAACATCTGAAATATCGACTCATCAGAAAATACGACATTATTCCAACATTCTTCTTGATGAGCTTTTACTCAAGTGACATGACGATTCATAACATCCTGGGTAAGAAAAGGAACTGAATGAAAAATACAAACTTTATACTCAAGGTCTTAAAGGTTTTCTCTAACTGTCCGAGGTGCAATATCAAGGTCAGGGTATTTTTTTTTAGGTTTTCAGTTATTTCATTACTTAACGCACATTTGCGCGATTTCGTAATTTGACCAAGATAGCGACGCTGAAAAGGAGAAAGACGTTTTGGACATCCTGAATGACTTCTTTGCTTAAGGTCGTTCGTTTCTTTGAGTTGTTTGGCCCATCTGTATAATGTTTTTAATGAATATCTGGTGGCTTTTGAAGGTCTGCGACTTTACGAACGTCACTTTTTCATAAAGCTTTAATACATTGACAGCGCTCTTTTAGTAAAACTATTGTATGATACTTGTGATTGTCAGGCTGCAGATATTTATTAAAATATGATGTAAACAACTTGTTTACATCATAATTTATGTTTTTGTTTAGACATTTC
>CAJVPQ010002033.1:0-15316 GCA_910591825.1 Funneliformis caledonium
AATTTAATACTTTTTTTTTAAATTTATAAGCAATTTGTTTACTAGACAATATAAAAAATAAAAAGTAATTTTCTTAAAATATAATATCAAATTAATTAAAATTAAAATAATAAAAGTAAATTCATTTTTATTAGTATTATTAAAATTTTAATTTACTTTATAAATATTAAACTAATTTTAATAATAACTATATTCAGCTTACTAAATAATTTTAAGTATCAAAATTCATCAAAATAATAAAAAAATAAATTTGTATAAAAGAATTTTTGCTATAATTTTAGTAGAGGTTAGAACCGATCAAAAATTCTTTAACCGGTTAATAACCGGTTAAAATATTTGTTAACTAGTTAATTAATCAGTTAAAATTAACTTTGGTCAATATTATAAATTTGGCCAGAGTTAGACAATATTTTGTTAATCATAAAAATCTTAATTCTGACCGGAAATTAAATTTCAGTCAGATTTAAATTCATCTATTTTAACCGGTTAAAAAAAATCTTTAACTGGTTAACATGTTAACCATTTTAATCGGTTAATTAACCAGTTAAAAATTAACCAGTTTCAACCTCTAAATTTTAGTATAATATAAATAAATAAACAATAAATAAATATATAATAAATAAGCAAATTATCAATGGTGATTTAAAATATACTGTATATTAATTATATTTTTTGAATTAATAATATTTGAATTTATCAATTTAATTAGTATTTTGCAAAAATCTGAATTGATCTGAATTAAAGATGATCTCTATAATTATTTTTAAATTTTATTTGAATTTCAAATTAATTGTGTTATAAGAAAATTTAATTATGTTATAAGTTACGATTTATTTACATCATTTTTTTAATTATAGTATTTATCTTTAATCTGAATTTAATCTAAATTTAATAAATCAAATTTAAGTTAAATTTATTAATTTCAAAATAGATTTAGATTCAAATTTATTAAAGATGGTCACTACAATTAAAAAAAATGATATAATTGAATTGCAACTTGTAACACAATTAAATTTTCTTATGACATAATTAAGTTGCAACTCAATTGAAATTAAAAATAATTATAGTGATCATCTTTAAAATTCATATTTAATTTGTCAAATTTGAATTTTAAATTAAATCATTTAAATAAGAACTAAAATTTTTTCTTTTAATAAAAAGAAATAACTTTTTAGATTTTTGTTAAAACTGAAAAATTTATTTATATTAAAAGAAAGTAAAATTTTTAGTTTAAAAAAGTTAAAATATTTCTTTTATTAAAAAAAATAAATTTTTAATTTTAAAAGAAGCTGAAATATTTTTTTAATTAAAAAAAATTTAAAAAAAAACTGAAAAATTTTTTATTAAAAAATATAATATTTGTTTATAAATAAAAATTATATTAAAGCTAGTTATAACTAATAATAAATAAGCATTACATAATTGTAACTAATTATCAATACTATATTTAGTTTTAAAAAAAAACTAAAATAATTTTTTTTATTAAAAGAAATAATTTTTGATTCTAAAAAAATTAAAATATTTCTTTATATTGAAAAGAAATATTTTTTAACCTTTTTTTAGAACTAAAATACTATATTTCTTTATATTAAAAAAAAATAATTTTTTAATTCTAAAAAATTGAAATATTTCTAATATTTCTTTATATTTAAAAAAACTATTTTTAAACTTTTTTTAAAACTAAATTATTTCTTTTAATAAAGAAACATTTTTAGATTTCTTTAGAATCAAAAATTTTTTTTTAATAAAATAAGGATTTTTAGCTTTTTTTAAAATTAAAATGATATTTCTTTTTATTAAAAATATTTTTCATATTTCTTTTAGAATTGAAAAACCATTTCTTTATAAAAAGAAATATTTGAATTTTTTTAGAGCTAAAATTCAAATTAAATTAAATTTTAATCTGATCTATTAGATTTAAATTTAAAATTCAATCTAATATATCAGATTTAGATTTAAATTTAAACTGATTTTCAAATTTAAATCTGATCTGATTTAACTTTACAGAATACTACAATTAATTATAAATAAAATAAGTTAAATTTTAATTGATTCTTGAATGTATGTCATCTATATATTAAAATATAAAATCAAAATAAATATAAATATTCTGATTATATTATAAAATAATAATTTCTATCAGGAAAAATTGTAGCAGTTTAAGTAATTATTAATAATATAGATCTGTAAAATTGTATTAAATTATTTTTATAATAATAATCAAATATATTACTAAATATATATTTATAAAAAATATTTATCACTTAAATACTTATAATTTTACAATATATATTATTATTCTTAATAATATATAACTTATTAATACTAGTTTTTTTATTAAATAAAAATGTCTTAAATATTTTTATTAATTTATCTTTATTATATATATACATTTAGAGTTTTTTTAATTAATATATAGTCTTCAAGACTGATTATATATTATATGAGAATTTAAATAAAAATAAAAATTTATATTTTAAATTAATTGTATTAAAATATACAACTGAATTTTTTTTAATTAAAATTAGAATTTTATATTATAATATATTTAGCAAATATTTAAAAATCATATATTTAATTAATAATATATATATAATATTTTTTATTTATCATTTTTTGATAAAAAAAATTAAATGAATAAAATTTTTTAATTTTTATTAATATTAATTTAGATATAGTATATATAACTTAAAATTCAAATTACTATTTCTTATTTTAAAAAAGTAATAAATTTCAAACTTTATTATAGATTGATAGACTGATATTTTTAATTATATTATATATTACATATAATTATATTTTTTACTGTTGATTAGCTACTTTGTATTTTCATAGATTAATTATTGAAAACTGTAAAAGATATGATGATGATTCAAAAGAAGATAATAATTACTAAGAAATTATTTATGTCTTATATGTCTTCTATATCATTTATACTATTTAATTTCTTTTATTCAATATATTATTTCTATTTATTTATTATATTTATATCATTTATTTCTTTTATTATTTTAATAACTCTATATATTTAATTTTATATAAATATAAAAAAGAATTCTAAGTAAAATATCATTAAGTAAAAGATTTCTAAATTTATTATTAATCAATGAAAGACATTTAAATTAATATATGCTATATATATTACTTAGAATTATTAAATAAAACAGATCAAAGAATTTTTATAAACTTTATATAAATATATAATATTTTAATATATAAAATAGTATCAATAAATAGACTTAACAAAACTTATATAAAGTTAGTAATAATAGTAAAGGAAATAAAAAGAAAATACAGACCTAAAAAAATAATATCAAATTTATATTTATACTACATTTATTGAATTATAGTTCTTTTGGTATTTTTTAATAATATACATTAATAACTTTTTAAATAAATTATAATTAGTAAAAGCAATAATATTTATTATATAATATTTTAGAAGTAAGGATAATTGAAAGGTTTTATATATATAGTATAACATAAAATAAGATTATTATAAGACAGAGGTAAAAGTATAAGCTTATAATAAATATTATTGTATTAATCCCTTTTATTTATTATAATACAAATTTTTTTAGAATCATTTTATAATAATCATAGAAAAATTAAAATCGAATTTATAAAAGTTATTTAATATAATGTTTTTTTGGATAAATTAAAATCTTATACTAATAAAATTCATATTTTTAAAAAGTTCTTAAAATATTAAAATTTGAAGATTCACTCAAAAATTTTTTTATATATGACAATATATTAATAAATAGTAATATGTATTGTATTTTATGTTTTTAATAGTATAAAATTTGATTAAAGCTTCTAATCTAAATAAATTTATTAGAAAATTATGCTTTTAATTTTGAAAAATGCTTTTAAAGACACTTTTAATTTTCTAAGTATACATTACTGCTAATAAGAATTATAAGTTATTTTATTATTTTATTAATGATAATTATAAAAGATATAACCTTTGGTTTTGAAATATTTTTAAACTTTTTTTTGGATTTATTAAAAATAATTATATTATTTATAGAGAAAATTTATTATTATTAACAGATTTTTATCATAATATTTATGATAAAAATTTTTGTTAAATTATCATGTATTTATAATATTTTAAAAGATTTTATTTTTATTTTTTCTAAAGTTAATTAATTAAACTAATAAAAATTGAAATAGAAATATTTAGTTTAATATTATTTTTCTGATATGTTAATTTAATAAAAATTTTGATACAATTTATTTTATATAATGATACTACTAATATCTTTTTTTAAATCTTATTTTCTCTTTAGGTTTATAATATTCAAATAGATTTAATTCTTTTTTGAATTTACAGAATGATTTTAAAACATATTACCGTATATTCCCGAAAATAAGCATTTTGTGACATGCTCCTTTTATAGTAATTTATTTATTTGTCATATGAAATTTATTATATTATTTGTCACATATATATTAATAAATTCATATATATCACGCAGTGCTTATTTTCAGAGGAATACAGTATTTAATTTTTATAAAATAGTATAAGTATTGTAAAATAAAGTTTTATTTTAAAATTGATAATAATATTGATTTATATAATATTGAATTATAGAATAATAAATTAAAAGAGATTGTATTATCCTTATATATAATATTTTATATTAATTTATTTTAAAAAGTTTTGAATAGTATAGAGAAATTTAAGAAAAATACATTTTAATTATTCTAATAAATAGGAATATCATATTTATTATTATTTTATTATTTGTAATATTATTTAGTATATAATTAATTTTTTTATGTTAATTATAAAATATATAATTAAATTTATATGATAATTAAATAAAATAATATTTAATAATTCTTAAAAATATATGTATATACCAAATATATATTAAAAAATCTTTATAAAACCTATTAATTAATTAATAAAGTAATAATTTTAGTTCTAAAATATCTGATTTTTATATTAATATATATAGTATTGTATTATAAATAATTAGATATACTGAATTTTACTTAATATATTTAATACCTATTGGCAAATTTCAATTTTCTAATATAGTCTAAAATTTATCTGATTTTTAATATACTGATTTTTTTTCATTTAACCAGTATTAATAAATCTAAATAAAATGAATTTAATATATATATTTTTACAATATTAGATATTAAGTTATTTTTAAAATTTAAAAATTAAATAATTAATATATATAAGACATTTATAATAAAAAAAATAAAATAGCTAAAAAAAAAAATAAAAAATAAAATTAATATTAAATTTAATCATATTTCAATTTAAAAATCATATTTGAAATATAAAATAAAATTGATTTTTTCTGATAGTTTATCTTTTTCTATTATGAAAATCTTATATTGATAATTATTAATATTAAATATTTACTATTATATACATCTCTTTTATAATTATAGATATTAAAATATTATAATTTTTATAAAATATTAATATACTTATCATTTAAGAGATTATATTATTTTAATATTATTATAATTAAAATATAAAGCTTTGTAATAGAAAGGGATCAAAAAAATTTTTTTAAGTTAATATTAAATCTGAATTTATTTACAAAAAAAATAATATTTAGCTTATAAAGTAAAAAAAATTTTTTAGTAGTTTCCTTTTTTTTTACTGCAAAAATACCTATATATTAATATTAATAAAATTTTAAATAAATTTATTGCAATTTAAGTTTTTATAAAATAATAATAAATAATATTAATAATAAATATTTAAAATTATAAAATGAAAAATTATTTTTAATAAAAATATTATATAATCTTTATTAATAATTTAATTAAAATTTTTTTTTATTATATTTATTAAAAATATTTATATATAGTAATATGAGTTTCATGATATAATTTTTTAAATAAAAAATATTAATAATTTTCATGAATTTTTCATTTTAAGATCAACAAAACACTTACCTAAAATACTTTTTTTTTTGTCAAATCAATCTACATAATTTTTGATCATGAATTTAATATAGAGTATTCTTAATCTTAATCTTAATTAATTAAGTAATCTATATGCTACAATTATAAATAGGTATTAAATTCAGAATAATGATATCTCACTCACCCTTCTTACAGATGCAAGTTGTTTTTCTTATTTTTGTAATAGCTTGTAATTTTATTTAAATGTTAAACAAAAAATAAAAATAAATTATTTAATGAGTTAGCTTTCGTAGCTTATTGCTTTTAGATTAACATTTAATTGAACTTATTAATTATTAAATTGAAATTTTAATGTTAATCAATTGTTTTTTAGGCATAAATTATTTAATGTAAAAATAAGACTCAAATTTAATTAAAGAAGTCATTTCAAAATATTAAAGATTCAATTACATTGCAAATACTAATTCTCATAGTTGTATGATCATTCTTACATTACATTACACAATAACTTTATTTAGTAAATTTCTAAACATTTATTTTTATTCTTAAATCACTGAACATTTACTAACTAATTATTTACTTTTCTATTAGTTTACTATTAATTAATTTAATAATATCAAATAAAAATATGTATTTCAACTTTCTTTTAAATAATAATATTATAATTAATCTTGTATTATCAGTTACATCAAATAAATAATTTTTATTTATCCTACTATATTTTTTTAATTTTCTATATTACTGTTTGTATCATGCTTGTATCACTTACCTGTAGATACTGGATGAAAATTTATTGGCTAGTTTATTATAAAAAATATTATAGAAATACTGCTAATAAAATTACTTAATCTAAAAAAAATAAATTCATTTAATGTAACTATTTTTGCTAAAATCTTTAATAACAAATAACTTTATTATTTATTTAATAAGTTTATTTTATTAATAAAAATAATATAAATACTAATTATAAAGGTTTATTATTAATTATAGATTACATATAATTTAGTATATCTTATGATTTAATTTGTTAAATACATTTATAATATATATATTATAGGTTATAATTTACTATTTATAAATAGTTTAAGATAAATAAAAGCAATTATTATTTTGAATGATAAATATAAGAGTTAAAAGATATTTAAAACTTAATTTTTTTAGATCACAATTTATATAAATACTTAAATAATTTTATTTAAATATAAAGAAAATTTATATCCTTCAATTAATAATTGAATTCTTTTTCAATTAAAAAAATCATTACCGTAAATATAAAGATAACCTAATAATAAATTTTCTGATAACTTATTTAATCACGTGAATTTACAATTCTCGGAAGATCATTTACGTGTCAATATTTAATATCTTTAAATCTTGCGAAAGATAATGTTTCATAATATCGCGTCCAATGGTGAAGCATAATAATGTCACGAAGAAAATACTCAGAGAATACAGTAGATATTTTAAAAATCCTTGATGCACAAAAAAGTGATCATCAATATTAAAGAATAATAATTTATTTCGGTATCAATGAGTGATGATACTACTATAGGTCAATTGTTTCATGAAGATGTAATTAAATACCAAGGTGATTCAAATTAAGAAGATCCTTATTTTTAGTTAGAATTATAGTATTATACATATACAGTAAGGCTTCTTTTAGATTAATTTCAAAAAAAAAATAATATTTAATAAAAACACTGTATACTTAATATTCAAAAATGGGAAAACAATAATTTACACTTTTAACTAATTTACGGTACCTTTTAAAGATTACAAGGGGAGAAAAAAAATCTCTATCTACTTAATAAACAGCAATTTTTAATAATCTTTCCTATATAATTGATTTTCTTCTCAAATGTTCATTGGTTATTTGGGTGAAAAGAAAAAAATAAACAATAATAATTTATTTAAGCAAAATAAGGCCGAACTAACCTAATACACGATTTAATTCTTCTACAGGTGTGTTAAGTATAGATGAAGATACATCAGAGAAAAATTCATTATCTTGTAATAATTCATTTTCTGAAAATAATTCTCGGTTGTATGAAGTGATATTATTAATTGGAGAATATGATGATAAATTAAGTGAATGTAAAGAATGTATATCGGTCGGTGTATTTGGTGATTTTGGTGAAGGAGGAGGAGTTGGCGTCGCTGTTTTTAAATTTTCATTGTGAGCAATAGATCTCGTTGTAGGTGAAGAAGATGACGAAGAAGAAGAAGATGATGATGATGACTTAGGTGTAGGAGGTTTTAAAGATTCAATACTTGATGTAGTTGTACTTATTAGAAGTGACACATCATTTGGCGAAGTGCTCAATGGAGAAGAACTTAATGGAGCAGAATTTTCAATTAAAGTTCTTGAAGTTGATGAATCAGCCGACATTGTGATGGGAATAGGTTCAGTAGAATTATTTGAACTTTGTGCATCATTTTCATTATTATTTGAGGCGTTATTTGAGGTGGTGTTGTCGGATGTGGCATTATTATTGTTGCTGCTGTTGCCAGTAGTGTTACTTGTCAGGATACTAGTCCTACGACGAATACCAACAGATTGAGACCACCTTCGAAAAGCTGACGTAGAAGATTGTGCAGTACTAGAATTGTTTATCGTTGAAGAAGATGTAGACTCTACAGGGTCTTTATTATTTAGATTCTCATCATTAGATTCCTTTACGATCTCTTTTGTGTTGGTAGATGTAGAAGAATCATCTTCAGTACGTTGTTTAATAAAATTTTTTGAAGCTGAAGCTATAGAACGAAACCTCGAAGTATTTTTTAATAAATTAGGGTCAGATAGAGATTCATGTAGTGCAGACAGCCTTTTATTTATTCTTGTTGCTCTTGATGTCCAAGTATTATTGTTTTCTGTGATGGGTTCAGCCTTTGCAACCGTAACAGTAGCGGTAGCGGTAGTGGTAATGGTAGTGGTAATGGAAGGCTTTACCATATTAGCAGTGGCTTCCACTTTATTAAGTTCTCCTTTGATAGAATCTGATTTTGTTGATTCTAATTTTCCAGGAGCAGAGTGAATGCTTGGAGGTGAATCTTCCTTTTTCGATGATGGAAAAATATCTGCTGTGACACTTTCTACCTCATCTTCTTCGGCTTTAGGTAACACCTTTTCAGTATCTATAGGCTGTGATGGTGAATCCGTTTTTTGTTGTTGTTTTTGCTGCTGTTGCTGTTGCTGTTGTTGCGGCATGCCCGCTTGTTGTTGAAGCTGTTCAACATCACCCTCATAAATTCCACCCATACCAAAACTATTGAAGAAAGGACTATCATCCATATTAGGTAAAACCAAAGAGTCCATAATCATTTCATGAATTTTTGATTCGATAGTATTAATAATGAGAGAAAATTTTAATTGAGTTTCAGATACGATAGGTTCAATTAAGAGATCTAATTTTGGCATCTCATAAAATCCCATCCAAAGTCTATTAGTAGGGGGGGATTTTATACGCAATAACATCTTCCCTTGTAGACCTCGAAGCACCACGGCCAAAACTAAAGGTACTTTAATGGTTTTTAATCTCGTTTCTATAATCGCTTCGGTTTCAATTTCAACGCGAAAGCCTCCAGTATAATTTAAATTTATATCTACATTTAATTCACCATTTTGAGATAAATCAACTAATCTCGGGTTCGTTATATATGGAATACCATCTCCTACATCCACCGACCTTATTTGTATGTCAGATAAAAATCCAGGTTTTTTCACTTTTTTTATTTTTCTTATCAATTTACGTATAAAGTAATCTTTGATCGCTTGCGTTTTATATACCGATAAGAATATCCTACCAAATATCGCATTTAACCATTGAGTTTGCTTATGATCTTCGTTTGAATAAAGTGTCTTCAATAAATGATTCATCGCGAAAGGATCAAATAATGATTTATCTCTATTATTTTGTTTACCATTAGAATTATTATTAACGTTTTGTTGTGAAATATTATTAATTAGAACGGATGCGTTTGATTCTAACTTTGAAGATCTCTGTAACGCAAAGTACCAATCTTCTTTTTCAACTCCAACATCACAAAATAAATAATAATCGGTATTACTTTTCTCTAAATTTAAGGCCATATCCGCACAAACAGATGGTTTTTTTGTTAACCTTATAGAATTAACTTTAGTATATATTTCATTATCTGGTAATTGTTCTGGAAATATTGTTACATCATGATTTGACACTATTATAATTCCTTTACAATCTAATTGTCTTTCACTATCATACACGAATAATGTATTGTATTTTAATACCGCAAAGAATGCGTCTTTTGTTCGTTTAATTTGATTTTTATTACTATTACTTGGATCTATTAATGATGCTATTCCTTTCACCATATTACCAAGCGTGTTTACCCCGTTATTAGAATTAATTAGATCATATTCTCTTGATACCCTTAACCATCCAAATTTGTGATAAGGCGAATCATCGTGAGAGTCACTATTGGCGTTGATGGAAGTAAGCTTGTGAAGATCTTTTGGTGATATGTCATCAAATTTTATCGTCTCATTCTTTTGTAATTTCCAAGTCCAAGGTGGAAAGATTATTATAAGTATTATTGCTCCTAAAAATGGGAAGAACGTAAGTCCTCCAAATACGTATATTAATGCAAAACTTCCTAGTGACATTGTGATTGTAACTAGGAAAACGATCAATATTGAACGAAATCGCTATGAAAAACGAACGACTGCAATTTGTGATGCGGTAGTATACTTTCCACTTTTTTTTTAAAAAAAAAAAAGGAAAAAAAAGGGAAGGCGAGAAGAACGAGAGCCTGAATTAAATAGAATAATCAAGAGATATAAAGTTAAGTAAAAACCAAATTTTCGAAAAAAAAAGGGTTAATTGAAATAATTTGGATCAAAAAAGAAAAAAATGTATCTTTTAGGAGTAACGGAAAATTTCTGTTTGTTGGTGATCCCTAAGAAAATACCTGTAATCTTGTACTACAGAAATAAGTTCACATAGCCCCATTCACTCCGCAATTTATTTTTAGCATGTGATATCTAAAAAATCATTTTTAAATATTATGGTGTGATTTACTTGACAACAAACCGGAATTATACAAGTTTTTCAAGGTATATTTCGGTATTATAATAATCAAAATTTTCCGATTAAATAAACAGTTTTAGTATAACCAAATTTTTTTAAAGTTAGGTAAACTTTTTTAGATCTGAAGTTTGCGATTATGCGTTTTTCAATTTCATTATGTTTGATACTAGTATTTTTAAGGTATTTTACCTTTTGAAACGTATTTCCTTTTTCTCTTTTCTATCAATATTAATTCAGATTGAATTGTTATTTATAATAGTTTATTTGCTATACCATCGATCTGTATAGAAACTTACAAGATCGAAGGAAGATTGGTTCCTAGTTTTGCATTAAAAGGCAACTATTATTTGCGCGTTCTTTTTTTTTTTTATACAAAAAAATTGTTTAATAACTTTTTTAAACTTATCGAAAATAGATTTATCACAACTTGAACCAACGACAAAGATTGTATTGGATGGTGGAAAATATTCCACTTTAATTCGCAAAAATGGAAAATTTGTAATGTACTACATACATAAACAGTTTATTTGCGATTCGGATTCTTTTTTCTCGTCATGACCAAAGAAACGAAAGGAAAAGAAAACTAATGATTTGATTTTACTTTCCAGAGATAACGTGCCACCAGGATCTTATTTGTTAGAAGTTACTTCAAGAAAGTTCATATATCCGAAGGTATTTTTTTTTTGAGATGTTACATCAACTTATTGAGAGAATACTGAACAAATTCCTCATTAGATAAGAATTGATGTTGATCCAAGAGGTGTTAGACCTTTTGTAACAATAACGGGAAGTGAATGGAGTTATAATGGTCCTGCTTTACAGTATCCATTAGAATTATCCGCTAGATCCACTGCAGACTATTTTCTAGTAAGTTTTACATTAATCTAATTTAAAATTATAAATATTCAATTTGTTCATAAATATATTTAATAGGCTAGGGAAGGATTTAGTATTACAAGTTTATTTGCAAATCCATATATAATTATGATGGGCTTCAGTGTAGTAATATTATTCATCATGCCAAAAATGATGGCAAACTTAGGTAAGCTACGCCAATTGTAGTCCATCTTTACTACTTTTAACATAAACAGCAAAAGGGATATTTTTCATCATGTCTCTCTTGTAGATCAAGACGCCTTAAAAGAACTTCAAGAAAATCAAGCGCAAAATCCATTGGCTGAAATGCCCGATATTTCTACTACATTAGCAAATTATTTATCAGGTGGTAATAACAATAACAATAATAATGCTAATACCGAAAGAAATAGAAGAAATTAAATTTTATGCATCCGTTCTCCCTAAAAATTCTAACCCAAACTTTAATCTTTTGATGACAAATTCATCGTCATAAATTATGATAGCTCGTTTTTTTATATCACTTGATATAACAGATTTCCTTGTTGGGATGGTCATGTTACCTCGTTATTCCTGATGACATTTGATTATGTCACACTGTCACGCATATATTTAATAAAATGATCAATGGTATATTAAAAAAAAAAAAGTGTAACAAAATCAAATAAATGTGATAATTCTATTTTTGGATAATCTTTACAAAATCGGATTAGCTTTTTTATTCATCAAAAACATGATGACTGACATTCTTAGAACTTAATTAGGATTTTTTTTTAAAAAAAAAAAAATTTTTGATATTTTATGGCTTAATTCCGAACTTGCGGAGTTTTTTCTTTGTTCTAAACATTGTAATGAGTTGCCAACATTTAAATTCTAAACCCATAATACATGCACTGTACCTACCTATAAATGCAGAAAAAAAACCTCTCGCATCCAAAATTAGTAATCAATAAAACAATGAATGTACACATTCTTATATGTCAAAATTATAATGAAATTACAATAATGAATTCGGTTTTACCCGCGTATTTCAAACAACACATTATTACTATATCAATCGATAACTTTTATTAATAATCTTAATCTTATTATCAATAATTATTTCCATTTGTGGTGTTTCAGTACATGATTCTGTACATATTCCATAATTCTGACCACATGTGGATGGTTGCAATGTGAATGTGAAGAATCATTCAACTCAGATATTAAGAAATTAACCAAAATAGGATTTCACCTACCGAAAAAAAAAAATATGAAAATTTTAATACTTAGTGAAATCCGCTGTAAATGTTTTTGGTTAATTTTGACCGAAACCATCGGAAAAATTTTAGCCAATAAATACAAATATCTATTTATTCATATTATAATTTAATAATTCAATTGTATATATTGTCAATATAAATGTTTATCTTTAATATTATCTAAAAATTTATTCTTTAGAATAATAATAGATCATTATATAAATTTTTTTTTAACAAAATATGATTTAAATACTCATTTAAAATGATAATAAATTGAATTAAACTTCAATCCTTTATTTAAAATAATAATTAATTATGCTTTTTAAACAATTTATAATAATTTAATTATGTAATTATAAATTAAAGTAATATAACAATTTAATTTGCTACATTATATTTGCTAATTGCATCATTCTATCAGAATAATTATTATTTTATTTATTTTATTATTATTAAAAAACAATTCTTTTTAAAATACTTTATTATCTATCATTTCTAAAATTCAATTTTTTATTATTTTAAACAATGATATATTATCATTCTAGATTAATAATTTATTATTTTTAAAAAATAATTCTTTTTATAATTTTTTTAAAATAATAATAATATTATTATTTTTTTAATTTATTACTTTTATATTGAATTTTATATTAAATTTAAATTTAAATTAAATTAAAATGTTTCAATTGTTAATTCAAATTAATTTAAACTTGATTTTTTAAATTAACTTGATTAAATTAACTTATTTAAAATTTTAAATTAAAAATAATAATATAAAAAAAATAATTAAAAATAAAAAACTTTTAATTTAATAATTATATAAATCAAAGAATTATTAAATATTCAAAGCTATTAATAACAAATAATTTAAAATTATATAAATTCTCCTATATAATAAGAATTATTTTTAAATATTTAATTAATTTTATATCAATTAATAATATTATCATAAATCTTTAATTAATAATAAAAAAATAATAATATTTAAAATAATAATTTAATAAATTTATAATTTTTTAAAATAAAATAAGATTGATAATTCTATTAAATTCTAACTTGAAATTTATATAAATTTGTATATATTTATATATATTATAAAATATATAAATATAGATTAGTTATTTATAAATAATAGAATTTTATTATATAAATTTTATTTATTTTAAAATTATTAATTATTTAATATTTAATTTCATTCTTAAATTTAAGTTTAAAATTATAAATTTTATATATGTTAAATTAAAATAATATTAATTTTACATTAATTTATAAGATATTAATTATATTAACTTTTATAAATTATTATACTATTCTATATTTTAATTTTAAATTTTAGATAAATTTTAAATAAAAAAAAATTTATTTTTAAAAATCATAATATAAGATTTTTTTCTATGAATTTATGTAAATAAAAGATTGTATATATATTTAAAAAATAGATTGGTACTCAATAGGATAAAATGATCGGTAAGCTATAATTAATTTTACAGGTTTCATTATTAATAAATATAAATTTTTTGAAATTTTGTGTTTTTTATTATACAAACTTATTTAATGAGCAAAAAAAGTATACAGTAACTCTTTTGGCTAAAGAAATAATTTCAGATAACTTACATTATGGAATATATGTACAAAATTAGTAAGAAGTAGGTAAATTTGATCAAACTAGTATTAATCCAGTACCTTATTGATTATTTATATTTGTTAATTGTTGTTTTAATGATAAAACTTTACAATAATAGTTTTTAATGATGAAAAAACACAAAATTCATATTTCTATTATCTTTATAATGGTAAAGATTCTGGAATTCAACCATCAGCTTCTGCAGCTATTAACGACATATATGACTAAATTTTGGTAATAAAACAAAATATTTAGAATTAGCTATTATAAAATTTGACAATAAAACAATTGTTTATGAGTTAATAGCTAATATTTTATTTATTTTAATATTTATTCATTTAGATAAAATATTAATTGTGATCAGTCAAATTGGTATTTCATTTCATAAAGGATATTATAGTACTGATTTAAGATATCTTTCTATACTTATAACAAAATATGCAAATAAACAATCACTTTTTGTATAATCCATAGAAAATGAATGTAGTTTAGAATTTATCCCTTAAACTGTAGAGATTTGCAGGCAAATTTGCCTGTTTATTTACTATAAATTCTCTTCTGATTTACTTTTATGAAAAATTAAAATTTTTAAAAATTTTTTTTTTTAAATTAATTTTATAAAT
>CAJVPQ010002034.1:0-15313 GCA_910591825.1 Funneliformis caledonium
CAAAAGGTGAAAAATTATACGATGGTAAAAAATACTTCCCTTTATAAATAAATTTATCCATTGATTTGATATCTTGTAAAATTCTTTACTCATGATTAAAATAATACAATCTTGATTGAAATTCTGATTTATATTAAAACAAAAAGTTAAAATAATAATATAAGCATCGTATTATAATTATGTATCATATTATTTATAAAAATTAGATCAATCTAAATATAACAAGCAAAACTCATGATTGAAATAATACAAAAAGAATCTTTGTAATTGAAATTCTGATTTGTATAAAAACAAAAAGTCAAAATAATAATATATCATATTATTTATAAAAATTAGATTAATTCAAAAATAACTTATATAAATTAATAAATATAATACATCAGATAATCAGAGTAGATCAATAATAACAAGACATTATATCAATGATAAATAAAAATTATTATAAAATTATTTGTCACAATTTAATAAAAAATCAATAAGCAATTTCAACACAAGTTCAACAAAAAATTGGTCAAAAATTAATAAAACAATGTGATTTCTCAATACAATTTCAACAAAATTTTAATACATCACAAGGGATGTTATTTAATCAATATAATATTATCATTATACTATTCACACTATTATATCTTATACTATTTTATGTAAAAAAAAAATTAAATTAGTAACATAAAATCAAACTATATGCAATATGTAAAATAACAAATTATATATAGAATGCAAATCTTATAGAAGGTAGGTTTATTTATTTAATTATATTCATAATTATAATATTCATAATGTTAAGATGTTAATCTCAGATATTAACATAATTTTCTACTTCATTTTCATAATATTCGCATTCTGAATTACTTTCATTATCTTCTTCCTGACTTTTTCCCTCTTCTTCTTCCTCTTCTTCAATACTAATATTTCTGTTATTTTTACCTAATACTTTCGCAAAATCAAAAATAGAATTATCTTCAATACCATCTACTACTGTGAAAATTCCACAACATTTGAAAGATCATTGTATCATTGTAAGATCAATATTGTCCCATGTTCATTTAATTTAAATTACTACTAATGAGTATGATGGTCATTTAATTTTACCTACTAGTGTATATTCCTTTATAACCTTATCCATCTATTAATTATAAGCATAATGAACCTGTAATAAATTTAAAAATAAATAAAAAATTCTTTATATTTATATAGGTTAAGTAAATCAAAACTAAACTAACCTTTGCTTTAAATGATTTATTTAAAGATACATCTAATAGTTGTAAACATGAGGTTAGCCTACCTGATATAACAGCAATATCTGTATTTTTTTTATTAAACTAATATTTTACTGAATCTGTTTTATGAATACTAAATAAATCAAGAACAAAAAGAGACTATAGATTTGAACTCAAATTAGTCTATTTACGCCATATATTTTCTACCTACTAAAGCATTTCTTTCTCATTTATCCAGCCATTTAGATTAACATGAACAAATATACCATTTAAAAACTGCTCTTTTGGAACTTTAACTAATTTAAAAATTATAAATAGAGGCAGTTTAGTATAATCTGCAAGACAAATAAGAGTCACGTAAAATAGGTACATTTATATTCTATTATAAGAATTGAAATAGTTCTCTTTTTATGCTCTTCAATAGTTGTCTGATTTGGTAAATTAAATGACATAGGTATCTCATCTATGTTATTAATTAATTTTAAAAGATAATTATGTTCAGTTCTTCAATAAAGAATATATAAGAAAAAACTTTGTTATTATTTATTATATTCTTCAAGTAATCTTTATGCACCTGTAATATATTAGCAATTTACTAATAAATAATGAGATATAAACCAATTTACCTATTTATGAGAAAATTGACATTTGTGAATATCAGGATATAAGGTAAGATATTCTTGTTTTTTAGTTACATTACAAGTTTTTGCACTAATCATATATCTAGTTACAGTTTTTAATTACCTTTTTAATTCACAAAATCACTCTAAAAGCTTTACTTTAAGTTGTGAATATTTTGGCTTTATATCAGTATTAAGGCGTTGAATATATGGAGCTATATACATTAAATCATTTTTTTTATTCTTTTAATCATGAACTTGTTTTCGTTATATATTATATTTATTTGCAGTAATTCAAATACTATATTCATTTTTATAGTAAAATATAACCATTAATTTTTTTCTGAAATTTCATTGTTGAAAAATATTTAAGTAATAAAAGATATTATACAAAATAATATTATGAAAGAAGTCTTAATCTCTTATGTCGATAATACTACACCTTTAAATTCCACTTTTTCAACTTTATAAAATTAAGTAATCTATTAAAAAATCAAAGTTGGGTTATAATAATAAGAAAATTTCTATAATTTTTATATAAAGGGAGAAAAGTATTAAGTTTTTCTCAATATTTGTGAAGTATGTATTAAAGGCCATATATATAATAAGAAGAGACTGGAGAAAGAAAAATAAATTTAATTTTTTTTTTTCTTTTTATTTATTAAAAGTTATAATTGTAATCTCTGTATACAGTATTTCCTGTATATTGTATTTCCTCTTAAATAGTATCCAGTTTCTCATGTAGTATCTGTAAGTACTATTTAATTTAAAAAATCACATTTTTGATTAAGACCCTGAATACTGTATACAGTGGCATATAGTATAAGTATTTTATAGTAAAAAAGAAAAAATTATAAAAAAATTTTTTTTAAGTTAATGTTAAATCTGAATTTATTTTACTATAAAAATAATATTTTAGTTTATAAAGTAAAAAAATTTTTTATTAGTTTCTTCTTTTTCTACTATATAATCAATTTCATATATAATTATACTTTTAAGAATTAAAATATTTAGTGTGATTATAAAAAAATTATATGATATAACTATAAATGAGAATTTTTAATAAATTTATTATTAACTTTAACCTAATGAAATATGTTTATAAGAAAAAGTGATTATATAAGAGATAACTATATAAGGAATCAATTGTATATTATATATATCATATTATTATATAACCTAAAAATTTTAGAACTAATAAAATAATAGAATATAATATATAAGAATAAGTTAAATTAAAAAACTAATTAATTTTTTATATTAAATCTATTCTAAATTTTATTTTAAATTTTTTTTAGAGTATAAATATAAGATATGTTATAATTAATTAAATATTATATTAAAATAGTTAAATAATAAAAATATAATGTAAATATAATATAATATAATAAAAATGTAAAAAAGATATATAATTATATTTTTATAGATCTAGAATTTAAAAATATAGTATACTTATAATAATCTAATAATAAAATTATATATAGAAAAAAAGAAAAAATTTTGCATAATTAAATTATTTTATTTTTATAATTAAATGAATTATATTTTTAATCATAATTTGTAAAATAAAAAGATTAACTTTTTTTTATAAAAAGAAATCAAAATACAAAATATAGTAAAATTTTAATAACTTAATAAAGTAATATTATATATAAAAAAAAGAACAAACATTTATTTTATTAACTTACCAATTTTAGCAATCAGATAAATTATAAAAAAAATAAGATTGTAAGTTTAATATTATGTATCTCAAATTTAGCAATTAAATAAAATATAATTATATATCTCAACTTTAATAATTGAATAGATTATAAAAACTGGATAACACTCTTATAAGAGTGTTATTCAGTTCCACTATAATGTTATTTAATTATAAATATAATGTTATCTAGCTATAAGTATAATGTTACTTAGTTACTATTTTTAGTATTCTTTGGCCTTACTATTGCTTTATTACTATCCACTTGATTTCATTGCTCTATAGCTTTTTTATTGCTTTATAAATATTTACTTGATTTTATTACTTTGTTCTCTTTTTATTTTCTTCTAGCTATTCACTTATTTTTACTGCTCTACGGTCTTTTTATGACCAAGATGCTAGGCTGATATTAATTGCAAATAATCATGTTATGATTAAATAATGCAGTAAATTTACGATTAGATTTATGTAATTTTAAGTTCATTTGAATAAAAACGTTAAGAGCTTTTCAATAATGTTAAGATCACATAGATCAGGTACCTGGATGCTAAGTTATTACGTCTCAAAGTTTTGAAAAAAAATATGGAATAGTGTTGGTTAAAATTAATGAAATTTACTGTATCTTACTACATTAATCACGTATTTCAGTTCCTCGCCAGTTTCCGTCACTTTTCCGTCACTTTTAAGTAACTTTTAAGTAACTTTTGAGGGCCTAGTTTGGTGGTTAGTTGGTTAGAGAATTAGAGGTATAATTTGCATTATATTGATCAGCCCATATATTTTCTTTTTCAATTACCATTTCTTGATTGCTGGATGAGACACATATGAAGTGTCAAATTTGCAATCCATCTATTTGCTAAAGATGTATCACAATCTCTTTTTGATTACTGGTGAGGCACATGCAAAGTACCAATGTTATACTATTCTTGCAATCCTGCCTTTCGTAACCCTTTTGATTACTGAAGATGAGGCATGAAGTGCTAAATTAGTTCAGAATATATTACTTTCATACCCTTTTTTCATGTGTTTTCCTGAATCTTTCTACCTTTCTGACTTCTTTCCTACTTATTACCTGGTGACCTTTATGAGTAAAACTTTTATTTTCTTTTCTTAATATAATTCTACTCATGAAGGCCACCTTTTCTTTACTCTTATTCTTGCTCCTATATTTTTCTAGCGAATTCTTTCAAGCATAGTTACTATTTTAACCAGGAGATGGGTATTACTATGTATGATTACTGCTGGTCAGACACATGTAAAGTGCTGAATTAGTTCAGACTATATTGCTTTCATATCTTTTTTTCGTATATTCTCCTAAACCTTTTTACCTTTCTGATCTTTTTCCTGCCTATCAGTAATAGGACATAAAAGTATAATTTCTTATTTTCTTTCCTATATATTATTCTACCTTTGGGTACTATTAAATTTATACCCTAATTTTTGTCTGAGCCTTCCTAGAATTCTTTTTTATATAGTTATGATTTTAGAGTATCCCTATGTATGATTACTTTGGGTTATTATTATATTAATTACTTTTGGGTACTATCATTAACCTAGTGTTTTACTAGCAAGTATATTCATCTAAAATTATATAAAATTTTATTTTAAACTTTGCAAATTTCTATGTAATTTTATACTAGTTTCTTGAATATACTATCATACTAGTACAAAAAAATGCTGGACCTCACTTAAAAATAATAAATAAAGTAATCAGGCTCTTTTCAGGTTAGCAAACCTTGACTATAAGCCTAGTTATAATAATCATATATACTTTTAATATTTATCTAATAATAAAAATGATATTTCTCTTCTAGAAGCCTATCATCCTGAAGAGATTTATTCAAAATATATTATTCAGATAGCAGGAAAGAATTTTATAGTAGTTAATCATCTATCTAAAATTTATGGGTTTTCTGATACTCACAAATGCATTGATGGGAATCTGTTTTTTCACCTAATTCTAGATATTGACGCAAGGTAGTATTCTGATCTCATGAATTCTAAACTTCTTTCTTAGATGAATATAAAATTTCTCGCGAAGATTTATTATTTAGAATCTTAATTACCTATACTGATATTATAAATTTTGATTTAAATCATTTCATAATATTAGACACTTTTACCTTAACCAGTTCGTCTAATGCTAATAAATGCAGTTAACATATCATGTATCTTTATGTCTATTTTATTGATTATAGAGACCTTAAGGTTTTGTAAAAAAAGTTGCTGATAGAATTGAAAAACTATACTCAGTTTTTATCGATTTTGACTTTTATAAATCTCACTTTAACCTTTATTAGTAAAGGAAGATAGAGTTAAAAAATCTGTGATTTTTTCAATTAAAAAAGGATATTGTAAGTTAAAAAATTATCTAGTTCAGCCTAAATCCAATTATTCTGAAATCTGATCCTGAACCTTTTCCTCTGAGAAGCCAGAAAAAGAGAAATTTCAATCTATCAAAGATAAAATCGCCTTAAGTATGAGAGCTGGTTTAGTTACTACAAAATATGGATAGTTTAAGATTGGCAATATTAGAAAGAATTTATTAACTTTAAAGCTCAGTCATTGGAAACATATTCTATTTGCAATATCAAACATGAAAAAAATCAGTTATATGGCTTTCTTCGAAGTAACAGCTGTTTTGTACTCAAATATTATCAGCAGAAAAATTATAAAACAGATTATAAGAGATTAGCATTTGAAAAAGAAACTGAAATTTCTGCAAAACCTAAAAAAGAAATAGTCAAAAGAATAAGTGATATCAAATCCATGTTCTCTTATAGGATTATCAGAAATGATGATTAATGTAGAAAAATTAAAGGATACTCCAGAAGTATATCCTGATTTCTTAGGTATTGAGAAAACAACAACACTTATTTATTTTCTCTCAGAAACATGGAAAACTACTGCATTAAGAAAGATTATTATGGCATTGAAAGATAAAGTACATAATATTTCTTCTTTACTATGTTATATCTGGATCTCTTACTGAAAGTCTCTTAACAATGAATCAAAATCTAAACTTAATAAATTAAAAGCATCTGGCTTCTGAATTTGCAACTACCAAAATATGCAAAAAGACTTATCTATAAATGAGTAGAATATTATCATAGTACAGATTAAGAGCTTCTTTTGTGTTAAATTTACAGTTCATCTGTTTGTAACTATTCTCGATGAAGTTAATGCTATTATGTGCTAAATGTCTAGTAGTAAAATGCACAGAAATTTGAAAACATAATGCGTGATGTCTTAAGAACTGTGAAACATGTTTTGGCCATAAATGCCTTTGCAAATATCTTAACACTAACCTTCCTCCAGATTTATCATAGTAAAAATATTCATATAATTGATAATAAGTATCAGCCTCGTATAGGTAAAATAGTTGAATTTATTTATGATCTGAATAATAGAGCAGAAGGTATACGAATAAGATATAACCTTTTAAGATAAGGTAAATATGTGGCATTTGTATCTATTGAAGCAGTAATGACTAAAGCATTAGTAAAAAAAACATCTAAGTTGTCTAAGCCTGATAATTCACATATTAGAGCTTGTATATATTATAGAGATATACAGAGGGCCGCCAAAAGTCTCCGAATGCTTTTTGGCTCAATAAATCATTTAAAATTTTAAAATTTAATTAAATAATTTATTAAATATTTATTAAAAATGACATAAAATAAATTTTGTACTAATTAATCAGTACTTGGTCAGGCCTCCATTTGCTTCAATAACAGCCCAAATTCGTTGTGACATACTATCGACCAAATTTTTGATAGTATGTATTCTTCATGACTTCTTAATATGCCGCTCTAGTTCAGCAATGTTAGAAGACATTTTTTTCCTTTCACAGATGCTTTCCTTGACATCAGCCCACAGATTTTCGATCGAGCTGATGTCTAGACTTGAGCGGGCCATGAAAGAACGTGCATATCATTTTCTGCATGAAAATTCTTCGCCTGCTTTGTATTGTGAGGCTGAGAATTATCATCCTGAAAATTACCATCACCATTTTGAAATACATTTTTAAAGTACGATTCATGTAAATAAGGTTCGAAACGTCATATGACCGCAGAATTGCTAAGTCACATGAAATTGTCGATATTGAATCGCACTTAAAAAGTAGTGTTCAGAGACTTTTGGCGACCCTCTGTAGATAGAAACAGATACAAAAAGACTTTTCTGATATTAATGTCGCTTGAAATGAGCTTGACTGTGTAGCTTATATAAATATAGTGGAAGCAAGTATATCTTTTGAGATTATAGGCCACTTTAATATAATTATAGCCATTACAAATATTGCTATACTAGTTCATATTGAAACTCTTGTACAAATGCTTTACTGAATTTGTGATTTTTTCTATTGTATTATTTTTTTATTCTATCAAAAAAATTCTAACGAACTTTTTAGCCCACCAGGTCATAAAAATATTCGAGATGAACTTGAAAGTGCTCAGCCTAATAATTTACCTATAGCAATAAAGGAATATCGTGAATGAAATAATAATAGCATTTTTTATAAAGTTAATGAGTCTTCAGCTATAATAACTTTCATTGAAATTGAGCATCAAAAATGTCTTTTTATGAGATACTTTATTGAGAAGCTTTATAGTCTTATAGCCAGTACTGGTATTTCTCTCCAACTAATAAAAATGAATGAGAGCTGAGAAGTTATAGAGAACTGTAAAAAAATCCATAATGAGGTTAAAGTTAAAGCATTAGTTATTAAAGAAACGGATTTTAATGCAGTTGTTACTTTTCAGAATCTTAGCTTTGAAAAAGCTAAAGTCCTTAAATTCGATCAAAAGCACTCTATTACAAATACTATAACACTTAAACATTTTTATATGTGGAATCTTTATTGTAAAGATATGAGTATTGAGGATTAAAATAATATTTGCAATAGAAAATTTGTTGAAAATTTTAGTTCACCTGAAGCTCAGAAGCATTTCTTATGGTTGTCTATTTTTGAAGGTAAAGTTATGATGAGGAGAATGCAATAAAGGGATTGAAAGCTGAAAAAAATATATAATGAGAAATTGCCTGCTATAAAGTTAAAGAGAATCTAAAAAAATCAGTGGCAAAAGACTTGCGTAAATCTTATTCAGCAAATTATTGAAAAGTTATATAAAAACTTTTTTAAATACTAGGCTTTACTGGTATTGATGACAAGTATACTCTTTCTAGCAATACTATATCAGAATCATTTATGCGATCTTGTGAAAGATTTATAGAAATTCGAAACTAATCTTTATTACTTTTTAGTTTTAAGTCTCATATAAAAAAAAGCTAAACCTTAAATCAGTTGTAAAAGCAATCAATGCAATTACTGATAATTGATGTAGCTATAATATTAAAAGCAATCAAAAAAAAATAGGTCTTAGGGAAAAACAAGTTTGGGAATATTCATACAAAATTAATTGCTAGCTATATAACCAGGGTTGGGAAATTTGTATGTATTAGATAAATTTTAACCTTATACTTATACTGTACTGTACTAAATTTTATATTAATTATTATGTGTACTAACTGTATTAAACTGTACTAATTGTACTAATTTCCCAATTCTGTATATAACGGTACTGATTTCAGAGATAAAGACATTTCAGAACTTCTACCATATAGGTCAAAAATAGATAACAATATTCAAGAACTCTTTGATTCTATAGGGCAGGATAAATAATACTTTAGTCTTCTCTTATACTTTTGGTATTGCAGGAAATAATTTAATTATTTTGCAGAAAATCTTTCAAGCTATGATAGAGAAATAATAGAAAGCTTTTCCTTCTAAAAATCTTTGATCAAAGGAGTAATTTTACTTTTATGTTAGGTACAGTCATAAAATCTGCTATGTATGCAACAGATTCTAATATCAGAATAGGTTAGCTCATTACAAATAAGATATATTATTTTAGGATAGGCTTTATAATGTCTGACGCATTCTAAATCACTCATGCATCTTTTCTCACATTTCAAACTATCTCTTTTGATGTATTGACAGATAAAATGAGTCATATAAGGTAATTTAATATTAATAATCTTAAAACTTTGCTTTTACTTTTATTATAGATATTCAAAATTTCTTTACTTTAGTACTTTTGGTCAAAGTTACAAATCTTACTCACTTTTTTATGACTCTCTAGCCAATTTTTCTTATAAATGGATTTGGCATATATTGTAGAAAAGGTCAGTCTATTACAGCAGGATATGTACATTTTTTCTGGTGAAGACCTATAGTATTTGACACATCTGTTCTTGTGAAAGTATCTTTTTCTGCAGATAGACCTATCTTTTTTCTTATATAGGTAAGGGTAATTAGAATCTATAGAGTCCTCTGAATCAGATATGTATTCACCAAAGAGACTAAAGAGCATAGTACTTCTTTCTAAAAAAGTTTTTAAGATTAATATACATTAATTTATCTTTATTTTTTTATTATAAATGTTCAAAAATGTATTATATCAGTCTGCAAAACATTTTAATGATAGAGCATAAGTTATTTTTTTTGCTCCTTTAATCTTCTTAAGAGCTATCTTTGATATTTTCCCTTTTCGAAAAAGTATAGCTCTAAGGAAATTTTTTGAATTAAATTTTTTCTTACATAATATAACTAGATAACAGTTAGTATTGATATGGTTACCAAAATGACTACCTAAAGACCTGAAAACCTAAAGCTAATAACTTTGTGTTAGTCTTAGAGCAGTTTCTAGAAAAGCATAATTTGTCAGCTGATTTTACCTTAGAATAATTAAGCAAACATGCTCCTGAACTTGATGCTTTACTTCCTGATTGGATAGCCCACAGGTGTGTTAAAGTTGTTCTTACCAATTGTACTAATAATAGACGTTTATTTAGTAAAGAGAAGATAGATATTTTCATGCTGAATAAAAGAAAGAAAAACCCCACTATAGAGAGAGGGATGAAATTTTACGTTACAGCTAGTGATGTTATGGATATTTTCACCAATCATCTAAACTTTGGTCTAAAAAATAAAGATGAAAATAAAATCATTATCAGTATTTTGCGTCAGTCAACATTCTGTGTAAAGTTAGCAGAAGGTGATGTAAATCCTACAATTATTGAAGAATTTGCTAAAGATAAGGACCTTATTTAAGATTCTAATAAAATTCAGAAAGAACAAACTAAAAAGTGAATGGCTAATCTGAATAAAATTCCCATACATTTTTTCTTAGCAAATGTGAATAAAAGGATTCAGAACATAAATATTTCTAAAATTCCTACTAAAGAGAATCTTATGAATGTGATAGTAATGTTGAATATGAAACCTGCAGAAGTAAGATCTTTTCAGATTAATATCTATGAATTGAACTCTTTGAACATTTTATCATGGTATAAAAAGGGCTATTCTTAGTACTGTACTGATTATTTAAAGAATAGAGGAGAAAAGAAGAAGAATCCTGATCCTCAATTATTTCTTTTTATGAAAAAGAATCCAGAATACACAAGAAAATTGCTTATCTAGATTCAAGATGCAATTAAGGCTAAAATTTTATCTAATCCTATTTTTACTAAAAGTGGAATATGTAATGCTTGATCATTTAATGAATTTTAAAAGTAAGAACCTTATAAAACTATACCTAAAAAATTAAGAAATTATGGAAGTAAACAAGCTTCTAGAATTCATGATGGTAAGAACCTAACTCTTCAGTATCTTCAAGAATCGCATTAAGGCAAAAATCTGACTGCTTTGATGCAGGTGATAATTATGCTATAAGCAATACAGAATCAGAGAAATCCTTTTCTAAGAGTAAGAATCCAAAACTCCAAACATAGGCTTCTTCGCTTGCGTTTTAGCTCAATTTAAAAAAGTCTCAAACTATAAATATGGATTTAATGTTAGCTAAAATTTGAAAATAAATACTAATTTAAAGCAGGCTGAGAGGCGCTTTGCATGATCGTATAATTTTTCTAAAGGTGCTTTGCTATTTTTTTGCTCGAGGCAAGAAATATTATATATAAAATATCATGAAAATGGTAATTGATCAAAATCATTTATTTGATATATTTTACAAATAAGAAGTTATTTGATATACAAAGAAATTAGCCTAGATATTTAGACTAAATGAGCAAAATACAGAATTATATACAGTACTTTGCTTTCTGATGAAAATAAGGCACTAAAGAAATAATTGAAAGATTATTATTCCTAACATAATACTTTAAAAAAAAGGGTAAAAAGATTAGAAAAAAATGTAAAGTTCTTAAAGACTGAATATCTGGATAAATGTGTAGATATAGAGACTGTAGTTGACTTAATATAAGAAATAGTTTCTTCAATAATTAATAAAAAAGGATTGAGAGACGCTCTATATAAGGGTTCCTCCTATATGTCTGAATCTTCTAAAGAATCTGATTCAGTTAAAATAATTGTGATAAGAGAAAACGAAGCTATTCCTTATAAATAATGAAAGAAGGTACAATCTAAGTATGTTAAGTAGTTGATAGTTTAAAGTAATCATCTATTAGAAAGAATTTGCTAGATTATGTACAGTATCTTCAACCAAATTGGTTATTTTATTTTTTAATTAAAGATATAACATATATTATTTATGACGCAATCAAGTATTTTTATTATACCAGAAGTATTAGAATAGATTTTACATTTTTTAGTGATAAATAAATCCCTCTATCCTACTCTATTTGTTAGCTGACTATGATACAGATGTGGTGTTCCTATTCTATAAAGCATATTGAGCTAAAGAAAAATGAAGCAGATGATAAATTTCAATTGGAAAGATTTTTAAAAATAATACCTGAAGAAGGAAGAAAATCAGGTTATAGTTTTAAATTAATTTATCTTAAAATAACATACTACCATTTACTTTTAAATAAAAAAATCAAAAGTATTATACACACATTTCTAAATATAATTCATTTAGATTTTAAAGAAAGTACAGATTGTACAGATAAAGTTCTAAAGCTAATAGTAGAATCATACCTAAATTTAAAGTATTTCAATATATCTAATTTACATAAGAAATTTCAGTCAAAAAATGATATAGGTTTAACTGCAATCGCAAATTCATGTCATAAATTAGAATGTTTAAATATTTTTAAATACATAGAGTTTTTTGAAAGATCAATTTGTAATATTATTCGTTCTTGTCTAAGGTTTCAGTAACTTAATCTCAGCTTTTATAAAATTAGCGATATAACTATCAAAGAAATTGCTAGTTTATATCTTAATTTAAAGTATCTCGATTTGAAAGGGTGTAATAATATTAGTAAAGAAGCTATAGATCAGCTAAATCTAAATATCTATGTAGAAAATTTTGTGAAAATTTTAATGCCTCTGATCTCATTAGAGTGGTTAAAAATTATCTTACATAAAATAATATTGCTAGTAGACAGATTTTAGCTCAGAGTCTTAAAGTCTTTTAGATCTAAGTATGTAAGATAATTTGCAATGGTATTCTGATTCAGAGTTGGTTAACTGAAATGATAGGCTGAAATAGTGATCATTGATCAGAATTTTTTACGCCATAAGTAGGTTACTTCTATGTGATAAAAAATAGGCTGATCATTAGTTAGGTCTTATGTGACAAAAAATAGATTAGTTAAATATGGATGCTAGCTGAATTTTTCATACAAATAACACAATTGAAATAACGGTAATCTTTTCAGAAAATAAAACATTTTTACTCTCTCTGGATTGCGCCTTTGGCAGAAAATAGTCTAAGCGTGTTAATACTTGCTAAAGGTAAGGAACTATCAAAAGTTTTAAAGATACGTTCTTACATTTTTATTGGCTTCTTTTAATCCACTTATTTTCTGATTAGAATGACTGACAATACCAAGATAATTCTGAATCATGCTTATATCCTCTTCTAAATATAAAAGCAAATGATATAATATTTTAAGAACATTTTCTCATATGTTTCTTTCTCAAGAACTTGTATATTATCATATAATATAATAAGAACAAGGTAACCAGCCATATTGAGATCTCTTCATATATCTATTAATTCTCACACTAAATCAAATAATAGCTCAAACGAATCTTTGAATATTTTTCCTTTTTTGCTTTGATTTAATGCTATTTAAATTCTATTTTTAATAGATTCCTTCCTCTGGTCTGGAAGCATACTAAGTTTTTTTTGAATAGCTATTATATCTTTCTTCTTATATAAAGTAATTCATATAATTGAGTTTCACTTTTATCAAAACTAATATTAGTATTGCTTATCAAGATTGTGTTTATCTCTAGTTAGCATATATTCAATTTTAATACGGAATACTGATTATCAATTTAGGCAGTGATCATCAGCTCAGAAGATTTTTTGCTAAACTATATACAGCATCTTCAGTCAGATTATGTGACTGAAAAATTAAGTGAATCATCAGTTAGGTCTTATGCTATATTAATTTTTATATATATTAAAAGAAAATATTGGTTAACCAGTTTTTCTATTTTTTTGATTGAAAATCTTCTAACTATATAAAATGCATACAGCTAATTTACTTGATCAGCTTGCGTCTGAATTAATATCCTTTATTCTAAAAAATTTATCAATACAGGATTTTTATAATTGTTATAGCATAAATGATACATAGAAAAAGGAAGTAAGTCTTGAACTATTAAAAAGACCTAAAATAGAACAACTTATATATTGAGATCTTTTATTCTATAAGTTATATTACCAGCTTAAAGATTATTATCAAACTGCTGAAAAAATATGGGATGTTTGTAAGAAGATCAGATATAAGTTTACTCTTGCAGAGATTGAAGATTGGCTAAATAAACAGATCTTATATCAGTTATTATATAAGCCTTCATGGATGACTATTCGATATATTTGTCTACCCTGATTTAGGCTGATTCAGAGCAGTAATCATCAGCTTAGAAGAATTTTTTTACTAAGCCATACACAGTGTCTTTGGCTAAATTATGCGATAAAAAAATGTGAATTATCAATTAGAATCTTGTGTGATATATTAATTTTTACATATATTTGAAAAAAAAAACATATTAACTTTTGTTCATTATTTTTTCCTCAAAAAAATGTGAGAAAATGTGAAAGAGCAACTAATTACAACATAGGGCATACTTAATGCTCTGAACGGTTCAGTTCAGTCCAGATTATAGGCCAATCCAAAACTGAACTAAACCGTAAACCGGTAAAAATTCGAACTGAACTGAAAATTTCAGATTAATCTGAAATTTTGGATCGTTTGAAACAATCCTTTTATCGTTCTTTTGGAACGATAATTTAATCGTTTCAATTGAACGATTTTTTATCGTTCGTTTGGAATGATATCTTCAATCATTCCAAATGGATGATTTTTTTATCGTTCGTTTAGAACGATATCTTCAATCGTTTCAAATGAACGATTCTTTTATTGTTCGTTTGGAATGATAATTTAATCGTTCCAATTGAATGATTCTTTTATCGTTCGTTTGGAATGATAATTTGATCGTTCCAATTGAAAGATTTTTTTATCGTTCTTTAGAACGATAATTTGATCGTTCCAATTGAACGATTCTTTTATCGTTCTTTTGGAATAATAATTTTATCATTCCAATTGAACGATTTTCTTATCGTTCGTTTGAAAAGATAATTTGATCGTTCCAATTGAACGATTTTCTTATCGTTCGTTTGGAACAATAATTTGATCATTCCAATTGAACGATTTTCTTATCGTTCGTTTAGAACGATAATTTGATCGTTCCAATTGAACAATTTTCTTATTATTCGTTTAGAACGATAACTTCAATCGTTCTAAATGAACGATTTTTTTATCGTTCGTTTGAA
>CAJVPQ010002035.1:0-15304 GCA_910591825.1 Funneliformis caledonium
AAAGTTAGATATAATTATTATAGTAATATAGTATTAAACAAAGTTTAAAGGATTGTAAGGTAAGTAAAATCCTAATTAAAAAACATATAATATAATTATATAAAATACAAATTATAAATAATCAATATTTTTAGTTATTTGAACTTTATATAAAAAGAAAGGTAGAATAAAATTTGTGAATCCTTTTTTGAAAAAAACCTAATAAGTATTTAAAAAGTATTCTATTTGAATTTATATTAAAATTTAATTAAATTTAAACTATTTATTTTTTAGTTTCTCAAGTAGAAGATAGAAGGCAATCAGAATTTGAGCAATGTAAGTTTTGTTATTTAAGTTTAAAATATTTTAAACTTATTTTAACTTAAATTATAATATTTACTTTACTGAAAATTAAATACTTTTCATCTTTTCAATCTTCTTCATAAAGATTTATTTTGACACAAAAATTTGATTCATTATCATTATCATTTAATACTAAAATACTATTGTAAATTAAAACCTCTTCACATAATTCTATTTTTTTAATTTAATTATTACTTCAACTATTATTATCTTTATTTTTTTAAAATAAAATTTTTAACTGTTATTCTTTCTAAAAAAAAAAATTATTTCTAAATAAAGCTTGTCACCTTTGAGCCATGTTTAAGATCAACAATTATAGGCTAATCTACATTTAGCTAAAAACAAGCATACTTTAATATTTATAAATTTATTCTATTCATAGTTTTATTTTTTAATTTATTTATGTATCATTATTATAATAAATAATAGAATCAATTAATAACAAAAAAAATGTTTTTTTTTCGTTGGTTACAAAAACTCAAATCTTTTTAGATAAATAAGAATAATTAACTTTTATTATTTAGATTTTTCTAAATAAAGTTATCTACTGTAGCTGAAAATTCAGTTAAACCATCGGGTCTAACCATATTGAATCACGTAATAAAAACCGCGGTTCTTGGTCTTGAATCAATTTCAGTTACACAACCGGTTTAAAACCGGTTTATCTTTAACCGTTAACATCCCCAAGTTTGGCCATAGGCCACGTTAACAATAATTAAAAATGTATGTATATATAATCAATCAATAGTAAACCAATTTAATCAAAATATCACGTGAACAATTCATTCTGTATTTATAATTCTGCCCAAAATTAATGTTCGGCACATTTGATAATTCTGCCAATTTATGTTTACAATTTAAAAATCAAATGACTGACGATTTATTATAAACCACGTTTCAAATTATTTTATTAAGGGTTTAACCATGTCGAGCGAAACTTATTAACTTATTGCCTGATTAAACAATTATATTAATAATAATTCTTTATCAAGAAACTAGATGTTTATTATAATTATTATGAATCCTCTTCATCTTTTATACTCGCCTTCACAAGAAAAACATTCCCATTCTTATGATACACTATATACTCCAGAAATTTATATACCTAAAACAGTAATAAAATAATAAACTAAATATATATTCTTGATAACATTAAACGATTAACATGATTCTTTACCTTTTCAAAGTCCTCGAATTTTTCGGGGTTGTTTAGTTTTGAATCCAAATTGAAAACTTCAACAGACTTCTCATCATCATGTTTAAAGAAGGGTTTAATTGCAATCCAATGATAAGATTTCCAGAGATAAAAACGTATCGTTGGAACGTTCAAAATGAGTCCAAAAAGGGTTGCATCGGTGAATTGGATAACGGTTCGAATGTCTAAATAAAGGAGGAAAAGAAACCCTTAATACTTAGATTGCCAATACCTTTTACATTATTGTTATTTGCATTTATGAGCAGTAAAAACGAAAGGGTCACTTTTGATAACTATAGGGAGATTACGAATATGTTTGATGGAAAAAATCAAATGACCTTTTGATACCTTTTCTAACATCGAACCATTGTACTTCCAGACCTTTCTCCTTTAGAGCCATTTCCAAAACATTAATATCATAATTACCCACTTCGCTATAAAGGTTTTATTTCTTTTTTAAAAAAAAAAATTTTTTTAAAATATTTAATAATTTTTTTCGAGAAATTGAAATATACAAAATCACTCACAAAACGCTCTTGTGTGGATTAATAAAATAAGTTTTTCGTGTCGAACTCGCTGAACTTGTTGATTCGGCCAATTTTAGAGCGATATTATCAAGTTGTTCCTTTGTGAAAACTTTATCCTGAAACTGTATTCCAAAACAATAGAAATTAACAAAGAATTTGAAAGTACCAAGATGATATTTTCTCAAATATAACTTACCAAATTATTTAACGTGTGCTATATATAGTATTTAAACATAGTCAGTATATCGTTAATTTAATACCCTTTTTACCATACGTTTTAAACTTACCTGACCACAAAACCACAACCTTTGACGTTCATGATACACGGTTCTCTTCGTAACTAGATCAGTTTCTTCCATATGTTGTAAAAAAAAAAAGGTATTCGAAAGAGTGTTTTGGGAGGGAAACACCCGATCCAAATCAATAATAAGTGGAAAATCACCTGATTTACATCTCGCGTGATTATCTGTAACTCTAAATCTGATCGGAGTACAAAATCAAAATTTCAGCCCAAATTAGGCGTCGCGGAATCCCTTACATAAGTTCCGATGAACATGATAAATTCGCGTGAAAAAAACCTTTTTGATTTTTAACAATGACATTCCTTAGATTAGGTTAAAGTTTTGTTTAAATGAATCAAATAATTTCGATGAGGATGTGGGAAATTTAGACGAAACTCAAAATCGTATCTTTTAGGATATAAAAGACAAGTATAAAGTGACTAACGATCTGATCATAAGAAATTGCGTCAATAATGCTTGTTTGACAAAATGCTTTATATGGAGATAAAAGAATGCGGGGATGTGTTTTGCGTGAGACTTTGAATAGGCGTATTTAAGGTTAGGAGCTTGCAGCCCGAGTTACGATCTAGATAATAGATGAATATATCATATTGTACTTTCTTGATTCATCGGTAAATGCCATAATCATCATTCGGGAAGGTGATGTTTGAGAAATTTCATGATGAAACAAGTACGAAACTTGTTTAACTTGATTAATGGAGTAACGCACAATGATAATGCATCTATTGTTTCATTCAAAATGAGATTTAAGCAAACAAAAAAAAAAAACACGAAAAAGTCAATATGGATATTTATTTATTAACACAACGCGTAAGTTTTAAATGATCTGTTTGTGGAATATCCCTCCGAATGCGTTTTGTTTAGTTATTATTATTATTTTTTTCTAGTTACACTTTAATTTTGAGTGCATCTTAATTAATCTCTTTTTTGTAACATTGAAAATTAATTAACCTGCTGCGGTAAAATTATACGAGGAACGATCCGCCAATCAAATTGACCACGTGTTTCCTGGACCTGTTAGACCCTGTAAGATGAAACGTGTTTTTTTCTTTTTTTTTTTTATCCGTTAATCTATAAATGTGACAATCTCGAAAGAGAAAATTTGTGGGGGTAAATAAAAAAAGATAAGATTACTTGATTATCATTTGCATATTTAAACTTTTTTATTATGTCATTCATTACAAAAAAGAATGATATTTTAAATTTTAATCCCAAATATGTCTAACGAAATTTTTTTCCTGTAACACAAGTAAACAAATAACAACAAGATCTCACGTCCATTAAGGAAAATTTATAATTCAGGTACAATAATGGAAATATTTCGTTGTTTCTGGAATTCTGGAATTGACAGCAATGAAATGATCTGTTGTACAAGAGATAATAAATATGTAAAAGAATGGCACCAAAAAAGAATTTTATAAAGTTCAAAAAAATCTTTTTTTTTTTTTACGGGCTAACGGCCACATACACCAAAAAAAGGAATTACTTTTTTTTTTTTCCTTGTTTTCTGATATGCGTGAGAATGAGCGACTTTCTTTGAGCACTAATTCGGTGGGATGTGATTAAAGTAATCATCACTTTTTTTTTTTTTTTTTTTCCCAATGGGATTTTTGTATCTCATTTAATACAGTTTGAGAAATATTTAAAATGATCACGGACAATATGAAGATATTATATATCATATAAAAAAAAAAAAATAGATATGCTCGATGATTATCAATTCAAGCGTAAAGCTGCATGTCTAAAATGTTATAAGAACGAATCATTTCTACACGGTCGTTACGATAATCAGAAAATTTCCGGTTACGTATTCAATTTTCCGAGTAAAAACTCGATTTGAAGATCACAAGCAAATAATATCATAACATCATCAAACGTTTTATTTATGTCATGGTACAAAAAAAAAACTTTCATTTCCTCTTCATTTTTTCTATTCGTGCAGTGGAAAAAAAAAATAATTTTATTAATTTGAAAGTTTGATTGTCGATCGAATTACAATTACATTCAAATTCCTTACAAACAAACAAATAACGTTATAAATGCTAAGCATGTGGCAGCTATGAAGCATTCCATTTGCTTTTTATTTATCCGATAAAATTAGAACTGTTAAAAAAAATAACCAATCACAACCTCATGTCACTATCACAAAATATCGTATTGTATAAATAAATGGTTATAAGGAATGGAACAAACAAACCTTTCCCTAATCGAATTCTGATTCGAATTTCTACGTTGCTTACCCTTTCTTTTATGAAATTTTAAACATAACTCCACCCGACGAAAATGAATGCACCTGGTCAACAATTAAAGTTACCAATCCCTAGACTTTCGAATACCTCTTTACATTCGACTAATTGGCCAACAAATTCTCAACTTTCAACCAACTTGAACCCCGTCATTTGCCGTAAGTTTTAATACCCTTTTGTTTTCTCCCCCCAGAATTTACTTTTTTTGAAACTTTTCTTAACCTTTGTTGTCACGTTTCACAGAACCAATGTTGACACCTTCTATCGGTAAGCCAATGCCAAACAAACGTGGTCGTAAGCCCCTGTCAAAAATGCCCGAGACCGTAAGTAGTAGTTATTTCCAAATTGGTGATGTTCTAACAAAATTTGTGGGGTAATATCATTAATCATAAACCCATGCGATCTTTTTTTTTTTTTTCCTCGTTTTCAGAAAAAACATATTCAAAATTTGACAAATCAAAGGGCATTTCGTCGAAGAAAGGAAGATTATGTTCGCACTTTGGAAACTAAAGCTACGACTTATGAAATCTTATATACCGAAGCGCAAAGTCATATCAAATCATTACGGGAAAGATTGGCTTTACTCCAGAGAAGACTTGATAAAACTCAAGAAAGTAATAAATGTGATGCGTCCATATTTAGCCAGTCTATTGAAGAAACTCAACAAATGTGTGAAAGTAATTCCTATCGGTCAAATGAAAGGCAAAGTAATGAAGAAATTCCTATCGACGTTGAAATGAGCGATGGCACGTATGGAGGTACGTCATGTTCCAAACTTAAGAATTTAGATTTTTTTTTTTTTTAGACTTGATCACTTATCATTCATCCCCCTCCCTTTTGCGCGATACATCAGGCAATCAAGATGAATCAATTGAAGACATAATCAGGGATCCTTTATTTTGTGATACCAAAGAAGGGGACCTTTGCTTTTGTGAGCCCGTTTCGATTGAAGATTTAACAAAAGATCCATCACAATTATCGTCAAGTAATGATTCATTCGGTAGTTATTATTTGGATCATAAAGCAAGGAAACGGTTGTGGATTATCCCAAGCGGAGCGGTGTCACAATGTGCAACTCCGACGACGCCCTCTCAAACAATATTTTCAAATTTCACCACTTGTAATGATTCTCAACCTTCACGCGAAAATTGCCCAACGATTTCCTCACCGGAACGATCCGATTCTCAATGGCAATTGCAAGAAAATGACGAACAATGCAATTTTTCTTCTCCACCGCTTTCACCTTCTACAACACCTTCGACTTCTAATTTCACACAACCTCAACATCATCCATTAAATTTGAAATGGATTTTGGGAGATAATAATAACGATGAAAATGGTGATGATTCCGAATAATCAATTTTCTTTTTATTTATTATGTCCAACTTTTATTTTTCTTTAAATACTAAGTTATAGGATAAGGTATTATTTATATATATTATATGTGACAATTTTTATGAATAATTTTCAATACGAACCATATCTTCTCTCTCTCTTTTTTTCTTTTCTTTATTCCTTCTCCCACATCACATAAATTTTCTATGATTTAATTCTTTATGATTTTCTTATTCTCTATGTTGCCTTATTTTTTTTAAAAAAAAGAAAATATCCTTATAGCTATATATATTTTTTTCTAAGAAATTGCATTCGTTTCAAACTTTTTTTTTCACGTACATAATTTTTTCTTTAAAAAAAAAAAAAAAAAAAAAAAAAAAACCCCGAGATACAGTATAGTATATCTTATGAAAAAAAAATGCACCCTCCCCCATTCGAAGTTTTTCTATCGTATTTAGTTTTTCATCGCCCCTCACGTAATATGATTTATTTATTTATATATATAATATATTGTACATAGTTATAAAAAATTCAAAAAAATTCAAAAGAAACAATAATTACATATAAACAGTTATTTATATAGATATCAACAAAAAATAAAATTTCTTGAGGGAGAAATTTTTTTTTAAAAAAAAAAAAAAATCTTTTGAAGTTTTGACTTTTGAGAGCATTTTTTTTTTCTATATCACGTTCGCGCGAATTACTTTTTTAAATAGTTTAGTTTCTATGATCTTTATAAAAAATAATAAAGTTTAAAAGCATATCAATAACAAAACGAGAAAGAAAATTTATTATAATGATATCAAAATCAACAAGAATACAACTTATGGGAAGATTGCTAAGAAAATCAATTTTTTATTTTTAATTTTAGTTAAAAAATTCTCGGAACAGATTTTCCTATCAATCTTCCCATATAATAGAAACAATGCCAATTGCTATTTGTATCACAATATTAATCTAGTGTATTAAATGAATGTGTGAGATGTATCGATTTAATTCTATCAATTACGCGCTTATTTCATACATTTATGATTAATACAATGAGAACTGATTTTTGATTATTAATATTTTTTCTTTTTTTGTAATTTAAGTGAATTACTTCAAATTAAAATATTTTTTAATTCCAAGATTAAAAAAAAAAAAAAAAGAGAGACGCGATTTTATGTCTAGAGAATGAGTAAATAAGAACATTAAACGCATTTATCATATAAATTTAATAAGAATGCTAAAGGAGGATAAATTTTTATTGTGTGATTGATTCATCTGCTGATGGTCCTTTCCTTATGATTGGACTTGGCCTCCGAAGTGGACAAGGTTCTTGATCTATGAGGAGACATGATTAGAATTTAGAAATATTTTTGACGAGTTGAAATATAAAAACACTTACGACAACGAAAAGCATGCCTTTGCGAAGTGGAAAAGGCCAAATTCAAATTGATGAACAAGGTAATTATCAATGCGATATACACGAAAAATTTCATTTTATGAAAATTTTTTGTTACAAAGTTAAATATATTATACGTATATTATTTGTTATTTATGATTTTAGGAAAAAAATTTCTTGGGTGTAAATACTTCAATATCCGCGAGATAATCGTAACATTTATAGAAGAACTGGTGATACGAAAGTCACTATCATCCTTTCTTTCTAATTTAGGTTACAAAGGTTTTAAATTGTTCGATTTTATGAGATGCATAAATTCTTCGTGTTTTCGATATGAGTGGTACGTAAATAAAAAGTTATTTACACGATGTATAAAGATTAATATCTAAGATCCATTATGGAAAACAAAAGATGTGCGTGTTACATTGAGGCGCAGTATTTTTTGATTTTTTGATTTTCAAGAAAAATTTATTTCTTGAATAATTGTCAAACAAAGGAAAATCATTGTTTTGTTTCATTCATCCATCGACTTTTTTTTTTTTTTATAAAAAAAAAAAAATTTAAAAATTTAAAAATTAAAAATTAGAAACGTGTAATGAAATCAAATGATGCAATGATGCATCAAAGTATATTCAAGTAGGTTATATTTTCCATTTGAAAATGATTGTGTACAATTTAAATTTCATACCTAAAAAAATTTTACATTTTAATATCTATAATTTCTTCTCCTACTTTTGTTCGTGTACGGTCTGACCGGACAATATAATTTTGGATGATCGCCGCTACATTCACTGTTAAGACACTCATGAGCTCGCTTACAATAAGGACCCGAGCATCGGCCTTTATTCCAATTGATACATATTTCTTGCTCTTCCGTTTGATCTGATTCATCTTGTTCAGGTTCGGTTTTGAACATCACTTGAGAAATCAGGTGATGCAAACTCAAATCGTTCTGGTGTACCTTGAGCGTTAAAGTTCTATCTTCAACAACGCGAAGCCTTCTTGCCATATCATAATTATAAACCGCTTCGAAAGGGTATTGGGTGGTCATTTGTATGATATGTGAATCGTATTCACATAATTCTTCATGTCGATGAGGGTAAAGCATCGTAACCGCTTTTTGATAAATTCTAAATGCACTACTCCATTCCATCCAGCTCTGAATTGGACTAGTTTGTCTCCATGAGACATCATGAATTTGGATTTCGAAATCTTGATGTTCGAATAGACTTGCAATCCCGTCTTTTGTAAAATCTTCAAAATTCACATATTCAGACAACGCTACTTTCTCCCATAGATACTTTGGTAGGTTTGGTTTCTTGGGTAACATTTCTATTTGATGTAATCCCGCTTTGAGATTTGTTAACCACCATTGTCGACTTTCCTCAGTTTCACGCGCTGCTGGATCGGATATGCTTTTACGACAGAGATGATTCGTTTTAAGGGAATAATCAAATGGTTTTGGATCAGAATTAGCTGTCCATAATCCGAGCCATTCATCAGGTGAAGGCGGTCGACCATTATTGACGTTATAATTTTTAATATCATTCTCGTAAGATTGGAGAGCAAAGTTTGCTATTAATTTGGTTTCTTCAATTAATTTTTGTGAATCCACATTTGATCTTCTCTTGGTTGAAATTGCAGTGGTTGTTGTCGAGCTTGATGATACCGAGAAATCAGATGATGGTTCTGATTCCATTTTAAAATATTTGCCAAGTTGAAACGTTTCACGCGCATGTCTCATATTTCTGACGTGTAAATCCTTGTGCTTATTTCTTTTTTTCGTGTTTTTTTTTTTTTTCTTTTTGTTATTCCTTATTTATGTTATTGATGTGAACCTTTGAAAGTTATTTCTTTGGTGGGTAAAAGCAAAGGACAGTCAAGAATAATGGAAAAACTTTCTTTTCCCCTATTTTTTTTTTTTAAAAAAAAAGAGAGCCTTGTATAACTAACTCGATTCATATTAGAAATCCCCTGAATGCTAATTCTTTGTGTGAATAAGCAAGAGAACCGTTCAGGCAAAAGATTAGTATAAAGTAAACGTGTCGTCTTTCCTGTTAAAACACGTTCCTTCCGATTATAAAGATCGTCATGATTTGATTGATAATTTACAAAAAGTAGTATTCCTGCGCCAATCAAACGATAAAAATTATATACATGAGATTAATCAATTGAAAATTTATAAATTAATTTCAGTTTAATAATTGATAATATTCTTTTTTCTTAATTTCAAATTTTTTTACATTTCCTTATAAAAGTAAAAATTTTAATACTATATTTTGATTATAAATTATACGTGTTATTTACATTTACATTTACATGAAATAAAAAAATTTATTTATAAGTTTAATAATGATTTATTATACTTAATAATTATTTTTGATATTTTCTTTATTAATAGAAAAAAATTTGAAATTTTTTATGTTATTTATTTTAAATTTTATAAAATTTATTAAATATAATATTATTATTTATTAACTTTAACATTAAATATATAAAAAAAAAATAATAATAATTTATATTAATCTATAAATAAATGAAATATTATCAAAAATTAATAAAATTAATAAATACATGGTGCAAAAAGTCTATATTTAACAATATAAATGTAACACTTAAAATCTTTCATCTTTTTAAAAAAATAAAATTTAGAAAAAATAAACTGGTAACTTTATTCTTTAAGATAAGTTTTATTAAACTACCAGTCAGTTTTTCAAATAAGTTTTATATAAAAAGTTATAGGCATTCAAAAATGGATAATTTTCATATAATAGTCATAAATTTAAAACATATATTATTTATTGAAATTTATGATAGTTCAAGCTGGCATTATAGTAATTAATCATAATTTTCAGCCTAAATTATTATAATTTTAAAATGATATATAAATAAAATAATTAATAATTTATTTTTTATTAGTCAATTACTAATTACATGATATAAAATTCACAAAAAATTTTAAAATATTGTTGAGATTAAGACTTTCAGTATTATATTATATTTTTAATTTTTAAATAAAAGTTTAAATTAAAAAAATTAAATAATATTTAAATTTAATAAATTATTAAAAGATAAATATTTTAAATATTATACTTTTATATATTTTTAGTTGATTAAATATTTTTAATTTATAAAAATTATTTAATAGTATATTATTTTTTAAACTATAAATAAATATAGTTAAATCTTCAATATAATGAATTTTAATATATCAAATAATACAATATAATAGATTTATAATATGATACAAATTTTATTATGAGAAAATCTTATTATATCAAATTTTATTAGTTAAATACTATATAACATTTACCAAAATAAAATGTATAAATATACATATATAAAAAATCCTTTTTATACATAACAAATTTATTTTAATATTTTTTTACAAAATTAATTTTTAATTAAATTATAAATGATATTTTAATATTGATTTTTTTTTCAAATATAATAAAATACATTCTTATAATATTAATAAAAATGATTTTTGCATATTTTATATTTTATTTTTTTTTTATTACATAATTTTTTTAAAATACCAAAATAAAGTCAACTTTTAACTTTTATATAACAATCTAAAATCTCTAGAAAAACACAAAATTTTTATTATAATACAAAAAATAAGTTTATTTAAAAAATTAACTTCATTGTTTTTAAAAAATAAAAACTTAGTTAATGAATATAATATTAATAAAAAAATGTTTAGTAATATTTTAAAAATAATAGACTATTAGTTTATATAGATAGTAATTTTATAGTAAAATTCAGAAATAATTACAATAATAAAAAACACTATTTTTATATCTTATATATGTACTAAATTTCTATCTATAAAATAATAATAAAATAATACAAAATAAATATTAGTCTTATTTCACCAGGTATACTTGTTAAAAAAATATCATTATAACCCATATTCTCATTATTAGTGGAAGTCTTTATCTAATTCTAATAAAATTACAAATTATTTTCCTATTTGAGTAAAGTAAATAACTAAAGCAATATTTAACAACCTTAAATTTATTATTATAGTAATTATTGGTAATAAAATAATAATAGTTTTTTATCAGGTTATGTGTATCAATGTAATGATATTATGAAAATTGCAAATGATCTAATTAATGCTATTTTTGAAGTTTATTTATAATAAAAATCCACTATTCTAATTTATTAATAATAGAATAGAATGATAAAAATAATAAATAAATTGTGTAAAGATATTCCTTTTACTTTTTGTTCCTTTTTACTTAAAATATAAAAATATTTATATATGAGTAAAATATGTAATGTACGTAGATTAGTATTATGTTAGACCTGAATACAAATCTTCTCTTATTTATAAATATAAAAATAACCAGATATTATTTATTTCTAAAATTGAAGAAATTTTATATATTATTGAAGTATATCAAGATCAAAAACTTCAAATTATATTTATAAGTAAAATCTAATTAATTATATAGAAAATTTTAGAATACTCAATAACAATAAATAAAAAATTTAATAGGAATTAATTATTTGACATTAACAATTATATAATAAAATCTCTAAATTAAAAACAAAAAAGACCAACATATTCATTTCAAGAATAGAAATATTATAATATTATAAAATCAATTTTTGATTTTCATCTAAAACAAAAAACAATTGCAAATATTAATTAGCATCAATTATTCATAAAATAGAATAAATAAAAATGACTTTTGATCAACCTAAATAATAAATTACATAAAATATACTCTGAAAATTATCAATTCAGTATGAGAGAGATAGGTGTATAGTGAACCTTTCTTTATGCTATTAGTATTAATAATGTAATTTCTTGGTCTTATAAAAAAGATATTGTTAAGAAAAATTTCTAATATAAATTAAAAATTCTATAAAATAACTAATTATAAATTTATTTTAGTATCAATTTTAATTAAAATCCAACCATTTAAAACAAGATCATGCATTACTTACCTAATTATATCAGATGAAACTTCTTGTCAAGAATATTCTAGCTAAAAATTTAACTTTACCTTTTTAGTAAAGCTTTAATCACGTATTAGAGGATAACAAAAAAAATTGTGATGAAAATGTTATTATGTATTATCAATTATTGCAATTGATTTTACTTATAAAAAACTACAAGAAAATTTAGGCATAAATAATTTGTAATGTATTAGTAAATATGAAATAATTTACTAATATAATTAAACATTAGATTAAATAATATATTATATTAGAATTATATAAATATACACGAATAAATAGCTATGAAGCACCTCCATTAGATAAATCAAGTTTTTATTAAGTAAAATTTATTACGCTACTCAAATTAAATGTCAGTATTTTCACTCAACAAGTCTCGATAAATATAAGGGTTTGGATAAGAATTAGACTGACATTAATTATTGGTAGAGTAATACTATTGAATAATTATAACAATTTGAATTATTTTTTTTTACAAATAAAAATGTTAATATGAGTTTTTATAAAATTAATAATGTAAGTAGATCGTCAGTACTTTACTTATAAGATCATAAAAAAGCTTTATAGAATTAGTTTTATGATATTTTAATAGAATGCAAAAATATCCTTTATATCAAAATTAAATGGTAAACGCTTTATATATAAAGAAAATCTAAGTGAACTTTATTCAGAATATAATGAATATGAATATCAAGTATTTGCAAATATATAAATATTAATATTACAAATCTAGTATTTTGAGTAAAATCTTGATAATTTCAAATAATTGTTAATATTTCATTCAAGATTATTCTTATTCTAAGCTATTTTATTATAATAGAATGAATTAATCACTGCTGCTCAAAATCTATGATATTATCTTACAAAGGATTATTTTACAAATTAAATGTAACAAAAGATAGAGTTACAATTCACAATTTTTGTGTATTACATTATCTTTTACATACTTTTGGTAATTGTCAAGAAATGTATTTTAATACTTGTTTGAATTGTGAAATCCTTTTTATTTTTTTAAAAATTTGAAAAATTATTTATTATCAAATCTGTATGAAAATCTTGATGAATATCAAAAAAAATTGATTGTATTTATGTTATATTATACTTGTAAAGTATATTTAAATACATAATTACCTACTATCCTTTTCTAATTTAATTCTGACGAGACTTAATTATTATAAATTATAAAATACGTATTAATTCTAAAAAAGTAAGAGAAACAAAAGATAAATAATTTAATAAATGTGAATAGATTTTATATTCAATTTTATTATATACTAAAGATCGATATATCAACAACCTCAATATTAATACTTTTGATCATTAGAGTGAAAATACTAAGCAAATGCTTAATTTATAGCATTTTTTATATAAAATAATTAAAGAAAACCTAAATCTATAACCATTATATTTGATAATAGTGGATACTATAATAATACAGAACTAATGATAATATTATAATATTAAAAAAAATGATATGATATTTATGTTCAAAATAGATTTTTTAAATATTAGCGAAGCTAAAACTGTTATAGATTCACATTATGCCTAAATAAGTAATATTTTTATCTTTTTTTTAATTTACTATATATTATAATAATTAAAATTTTCTGTTGAGATCACACATGCTATTAACTGATATGTTAAATTTAGTTATAAAATCACTTCTGATAAAGATATTGAGAAGTCAATTAAAGATCTATTAGATACCTATATAGAAAACCTTCAATTTAATCAAGTATAAGATAATAAATCTATTTATAAATTCATAATATTTACAATTTTAGTAATAAAATAAATTTTTTTGTAATTTAAGCAGAAAAGTAAAAAAAGTAAAAGCAAAAAATAAGAATAATTACAGAAATATAAAATTAGAATAAATTTATTTAAAAATATAATAATGAAGAGCTGAATATATTTATGCATAATTTTATTAGGGTTTGAAGAGATAAACAAAATTCTCTCTAATAAAATTCAAATAATTGTTAAAAATCAGATAATCACCCAACTTGATTCTGTTATTTCAACACATTTAAATTCATAAAAATCATAGACTATAATTATAAAGGTATCTTTACATTAATATTTAAATAATTATTATAATTTGAATGATTTATTTTTTTATTTGAAATAGATTCTATTGTTAAAAATATAGAAGATCAAACAAATAATTTAGTAAATTATAATTATAAATAATAAAATATAATGTTCTAATAAATATATTATAATATAGAAATATATAATAGAAGATTTAATAAAACAAATAGAAGTGTAATTAAATTTGAAATATAAAATGTAATTTAATTTATTCTATTTTATCAAATTTACATTTATCTTTTCTATTACCTTCATTCTATTATTATCATTGCTTTGCTTCTTTATAATTATTTATATATTTTTTATCATCACCATTTTCTTTATTTCCTACCTTTGTCTCATTTATTACCTTTATCATTACTTTTGCCTATTTTTTAACATATTTTCATCACAATTACTTTCATATACCTATTTTTTATCACAATTAATTTCTTATTTATTTTTATCATTTATACTTTTATGTGTCTATTTTTTATAACTATTACTTTACGCATTTTATTATTACTTTACCTCTTTTATCAGTATCATTATTACTATTATATTACCTTTAACTTCTTATCAGTATTATTACTTTCATCTATTTTTCACTATCATTATTTTACATCATTTGTCACTATTATTATCTTTGCTATTTTATTATTCCATTACTTTACTTTTATTATTACTATTTAAATTTTAAAAATAAATTTTATAAATTTATCTGCAACTATTTTTATTCAGTTTTGAGATTTTATTTCAGGTTAAGTATTACAATAATATTAGAAAACTAGGGAGTTAATAAAATGTATTTCTGCAGCAAATGATTTGTTTTTGATTAAGGAGATGGCATTTTTTGATTATAGAAGTTAGTTGTACAAATCATTGTGATTTTTTTGATTATTCAGAAAAAAATTGTGACTTTTTTG
>CAJVPQ010002036.1:0-15300 GCA_910591825.1 Funneliformis caledonium
ATTGCAGTTTGATAAATTAAATCTTTTAATTAACAAGATACTTTGAATCCTTGAAATCGTCGTTCTAGAGGTTTTTTCGCACACTCAAAATCTGGATATTCTGGGTTCAAGACTATATCACAGATAGTCACTGTATATGTGTATATATCATTGAATGATTCATCATCTTCAGAAATATTAGGAAATACGTATTTAGCAATATTTTCTATCGAATTGTCATTATTATCATATAATCTGTTGTAGCATTCTTTGACTTTATTCGATTTTTTCCATTCAATAACACTGTTTGCATTTCTTTTGCCAATTATTACTTGCAATCCAAATTCTTTAAAAATTGAGTTTTGGACTGCAGTAGCATGTATCCCTCTTACGTCCTTCATTTTCTTTAAGAGCTATAATGAAAATAAAAATAAAATATTTAAATAATTTTAAAGTAATCGAATTTCGATAAATAATGATAATTACTATGCTATGGTGCTTGCTGCAAAATTGGTTAATCCATTCTCGCTCACCTACTTCGCTTATATAGGATGGATGATTAGCTTTAAGCCAATTTTCAAGACCAGTTTTAAATTTTTCGAGAGTAGGCCACATTGTTTCTGGAAAAAGTTTATTACATACCATATTATATCCCTCCTAGTAATAATGTAAAATATTGAAAGTGTAATATGATGTTTGAAAATAAATACACTTACACTAAATACTTTTAGACTTAGGTCATTATTTTTATCTTTATTTTGCTTCTTGAACTGTTCTTGAATCCATAAGAGCTTTTCGTTCATTCCCTTTAATATTTCATATAATACACAGATTTGTTTTCCTTATTTTATTAATACTTCCTCTAATTGTCTTTCCCGTTTTTCTTGATGATGTTTAGTACTACTACTAGTAGTACCTAATGTCATTTGTCTGTTGATATTGAATGTTCGTACTTCAGGTATAATGGGAGTAGTCAGTCTTAAGTAGTAATTATTATCGTCATCATTTAGGATGATTAGAGTCGTTGGTCTTGAGTAGTGTGAACGCTGTTGATTAAGGTTTAGAATGATTGGAGAATGAGAAGAATCATGTTACTTATCATCAATTGGTATGATTGGAGTTGTTGGTCTTGAAGAATCACGTTGTTCATCATCAATCTGTACGATTGGAGTCATTGGTCTTGAACACGAATGTTGACTGAGTTGTTGATTAGGATTTGATGGTAATTCTTTATGAGTAGATAGCATAGTAATATCACTTTGATCATCACTGTCTGTTTAAATTATAGTATATTGCGATGATTAATTTGTTGATAGTTATCGTTATAAAAATGTATTAAATAAATCACTGACACTTTCCTTGTTTAGTGGTGTTCGTTTTTTTACCATATTCAGCAATAGTTTTGGCAGCACTTTTCTCTAGTTGCTGCATTTTTTCTAAGATAATGAAATATTTATTAACGTAGACATAATATAGTAGATTATTATTAAAAATGACAATATTGTATTGTATATTTTACTATGTGACGATAATAAACGGTATATTACCTTCCAGAGACACGATATTTGATTTAATTTTTTTGTTATATTTTTTTGTGTTGGTTTTTTTCGAAACTTCATAATCTTTTTTTTTATTACTATCTGCAAGTTCTTCAGTATCAGAGAGCTGAGTTTTTTCGTTAATATTTTTAGATCTAGTATTGTATTTTCATTTTGGTGGCATCTGTTTCTCAAAAAAATAATAATAATAATAAAAATAAAAATAAAATTAATAACGCTTTGAGAAAAGAAAAATAAGAAAGTGTGAGAAAAAGAAGCTTGAGAAATATCTTCAGCTATCCTTATTTATATACCTTTCATTTGATCACTAAAAGTATATTAAATTATATCATTGTAAAAGTATAATTTTGCACTTAAATTCGTTATACTGAAAGTTTAAAATATACATCAGTAAAGGTATTTTAATCAATTTCAATCAAACATCAATTGTTATTTACAACATTATTATATTACTGATTTTTCCTTAAAATTGATTTGATTTTTTAATATATCATAATCATTAATAATCGTTAAAACTAAATATATATATATAGCCAGTAAACAACGAATTCCTTTTAAAATAATTTTTATCATCACTAAATTTCAATTAAATACGATCATTTAATTTTTGATTTATTGCTAAATAAATTGAAATGATTTACAAGTGTCAATGTTGTAAACATACCTTTGCGTCTCCTTATGCATTGAAACGGCATATTTCTACTAAACATCAATATATTATTAATGAAAATGAAGATGAAATGGAAACCTAATCGATCATACCAAATGAAGAACCTAGCCTTTAGGATGAAGATTTTATAATGGATTATTCCAAGGTAATAAGCTAATTGATTGTTATTATATAAAGATTAATTTAATAATAAGACAGAATTAATTTGATATTCATTAAACAATAAATAGAATGAAGAAACTGAATCGATAATATTAGAAGAAGAAACTGAGTTAATAATGTTAGAAGAAAAAACTGAATTGATAACAAACCAAACTGCAGAATCTCCTGAAGCTTTAAATTTTGATGAGATTAATATTAATCATGAAACAAATGATGAAATTGATGTTAATTTAACATTCCCATTATTTATCGACCTCAAAGATTATTGTAGAACCACATTGGATGATTCTATAAATAACAAATCGCATCCATCAAGCACTGAATGGCCAAATGACATTTATTGTGAATTCATGGAAATTATCATGAAATATCAGTTATCGAATTCTTGTGAGGATAGATTAATTAAGTTATTTAATTCAATCAAAAATGTTGATAAAAACTTATTGCCAAAAACCACCAAAGAAGGACGAAAATTCCTTGATAATAGTGAGTTTCCTTATATAAAATTTAAAGAAGTTTCCATTACCAATTTTCAAGGTGTTGATTATAAGCTTCATTATCAATCGATAATTAATAGAATTAAGACTCTACTTTTACGATCTGATATTAATGAAGAATTTATCTTTAAGTATCATCAAAATTATAATGCCTCAGCTACTAAGACTTATGGTGAACAATTTGAAAGTGATTGGTAGTATACCGCAGAAAAAACCATTTCTATCGACAATATTTTACTATCGATTATTATCTATGCTGATGCAACTACGTGTGATCATCTTGGTAAAACATTAGAATACCCAATTTATATTTCGCTAGGTAACATTCCAAGTTAGTTGCGAAATAAATCCCAGGCTAAAGTACTTATCGGTCATTTGTCAAAGTTAAAAGCAAAGGATAGTACAATGAGAAATTCTAAATATTTTCAAAAATTGCAAAGATTAGTTTTCCAACGATGTCTTCAAATATTATTGAAACTGATATTAAATCAAGTCAATATGCATTTTGTTGTAAATAATGAAATATATCCATTTACACTAAAGATATCAGTCATCCTTGTTAACATGGCAGAGGCCGGAACATTTACCTCAACATATTTTCCATCAACTTTTAAACGTCTTTGCAGTTTTTGTTTAATAAATAATGAAGACCTCAACAATATGATGTTATTCAATGTTATTTTATGAATACCAAAAAAGATACAGGAGGTTATTAATACAAATCAAGCATATGAATTTTCGATACATGCTGAATTCAATTTTTTTTGGAAGTTTAACAATTTTAATATTTATGAAGCAACTGTTTCTGATCGAATGTATTTGCTTGATCTTGGGATTACAAAATACCTCTTAGAATTTACTCACAGCTATTTATACTCAAAAGTTAATGTTAAAGCAGTTAAGGAAATAGATCACAGACTTTGTGCTATTCCATGATATCTGGGGTTAACAATTTTAAAAAATGGATTAGAGAATGTATCGAAATTCACCACTGACGATTATTAAAATATAATGAAAGTATTAATTTTCGTTATAGACAATTTATATGATAATTATAAAGAAGGAGAAATATCATGTAAAAGATTATGTAGTATTTTTTATAATTATTTAAAATGTATATAAAACTACGTCAGGAAACGTTTACAGAAACAGATTTGATAGAATTGAAGGTAAATATAATCAATTTGAATTTTTAATAAAAATCTTTGGATATGATTGATGATATTCATTTCATTATACTTTTTCATTAGATTTTAATAAATGATTTTTGTCAAGAATTTGTAACTGTGTTTTCTGAATACTCTTCAAGTCATTGCAAAATACCAAAATTTCATGTACTTCGTTATCATGTAATCCCATCCATTTAATTATACAGTTCAATGAATGGCATGTCAACTGAAACTTATGAAACTTTACATAAAGATAATGTTAAAAATCTATATCGAATGACAAACAAAAAAATTATGTTCCTCAAATGCTAAATACAGTACGTATAATATTATCTATTTTTATTACAATCAATATTAATTTTAATTTTTAATATAATTAGGTTTGACGTCGATTTTTGGCATCTAAATAAAAATCCATTAAAACACGAAGATCTAGTGGGTTTAGAAAACTTTTGTAGAATTTTAGTGTCAATAAAATTGATAATGAAAGATCAAAAATAAACGATGATAACAATATTAATCATCTGTATAAAGAAGGTTTCGATAATTTACGTGAAGGTTTTAAAGAGTTTTTAGCAGAAAATGAAGTATCTTATGATACTGAGTCTGGATATTTTAATATATATTCAAGCGTAGCAGTTGAATCGACTAATATCATTCGAACAGATGGAAAATTTCATGGTAAGGAATGGTTTAGTGATATTGCTATTTCTTTAGAAGATTCAGAGTGGTATGAAAAGGTATTTTGAATCTTTATAAATTATTTTAAATTCTTTTTCACTATATAACGTTATTTAATTTTATATTTTTAGGCTCTTTTATTACTGGAGTTTTTTCTGGAAAAAAATAAATCTTGTTTTATTATAATGGTATGAAGAAGTAATAGATGGAGAGGAAATGTACGAGTGTTCAAGATTGTATCTAAGTGAACATTATACCTGTATTTACTTAGACTCAGTAGATATGTCTGTGCATATAATACCAAGACATGACTGTGACAATGAATATTTTGTAAATAAATATATTTTTTAAAACATATAATAAAATAATAAATAACATTTAAATAACCTGTGATAAATATCAATTTTGATAATTATTAGTATTGACAATTAACGATAATAATCTATTTCATTAATTAACTTTGTGACTATTTTCGATACAGTTATATAATGTTAATTATCGTAAATATTTATCGATAATTATCTTAACTCATTAATTATCAAAATTTTTCAGGTAATAAATATCGATAAAGTGAAGTTTATCGATTTTTATCACCTGAAAAATTTTCCTGATGTTGTAAACCAAGATTTTTAAGCTAACTTCATAAATTATTAATAATATACCATGTAACATTCTATATAGATCAGCATGAAAGAAAACTTGCTAATGCCTAAATGGAAATAACTAATTTAGTACAACACCTAGTTCAAGGAAATAACATTTAGAATTTAGCAATTATTGACAATATAGATTTTAAAGAAAAAAGCTTTAAATTTGGTAATATTTATGATGTTACTTAAGGAAGCTCTTATGCAACATTAAGAATGGCCTTTCAAATACAACTTTTAATAAATAAAATTAGTCTTAAAGAAACAATTGAACTAATTGCAAATATGCCATTATTTGGGATGAATTATGAAACAAATCAAATATTAATGATTTTTCAAGAAGTATTTGAAGGATTATTAAATTTCAAAAATATTCATGGCGAATTGTCTTACGAAAAAAATTTTGATACTGAAAGTATTAAATACATTATATTTTCTAAATTAGATCATGAATGCTTAGATAAATTTTCTAATATCATAATTCTTAAGCCTGAAGCTAATCCAAATTCTGATGAAGAAATTTTGCATGCTGCTAAGATATATAAAAAAGATTTTACTTTAGAAGATTATGATTTTCTTGATATTGTAGCAGACAAAGCAATACAGTCAACGACTAAAATTATGCAGACATTTTGATTTGTCAAAATTAGTCAGATCGATCATTACGTGATTATATAATTAAAACAATACGTTATTTTTTACTTATGATGATAAACAATACCCCAAACCTTTTCCTCTTTTAAATAAGTTCATATCAAATATGAAAGTACTTACTTCTAAAACTCGTAGTGCTATTACTTATGGTTATAAATGTGAACAGTTAGGTTATACTATAGCTATACAGCTAGGGTGCATGTCTATATTATTCTTAAACGTCTTCGCGAAACTGGTTCTTTAACACCAACTCCACCACCATCTAGTATTAAAGTACTTGAAAAGTATGTAAAGGATGCATGGAAAAATTTTCATCCGGAATATTAAAAAACTGATCGATAGCTGCCGCGGCGAATTGCCGCAATTGGAAATAGGATTAATTATTAAATTTTTTTATAAATCAATAAATAAAGATATATTTGAATTTATTTTGTTAAAATTTTATTTTTATTATATTATGTGTATATAATTTTTTTTGATTTTAAAAATGTCCGCATAATTTTGGTCGTTGACTATAAGTTGTAAGAAAAAATTTGAAACTTATCCTATGTTATTTATGTATACTATATAAGTGGTATATGAATACTATATGGATAGTATATGCATAATATATGTATGCTTAAAAAATAAAAAAAAGTTTGAGTGTTCTAATTTTTTCTAAGGATACTAGGAATACTAGGAATACCTATCTAAAAGTCTTTTCAGAATTCTAAAAATGTCAAAAAGCCTACTTTTAGTATTCTCAAAAGTGTTTTCTGCATTTTTTCTAAGAACAACTTTCTAAGGCCAGCACTCTATTATATCAAACATTTTTATTTTATCGAGAGTCTACTCTAATGCTTCTGGCTTTTGCTCATTCTGAAATATCTTATCCAATTTTTTCCAGTGATAATTTGCTTTCGAATAGAACTTATTTAAATACAAATTACAAAATCCATATTTAGAAGCCATCAGTTTTACACATCTATCTTATTTGTATAGAGTTTACTGGCGTTTTTTTTCAATAAATACTACACATTTCTGATCATGTACTTCCATTCTCACAAACTATTCCTTCATCAGAGAAATACTGGCAAACGTATTTTTCACCTATCGATTTTATGTTTAAGTATTAGTTTAATATTTATAATAATTATTTATTTTTATTCTAAACTTTTTTATTAGGGTATTATACTAAAACAGTATACTAGATAACATATCTGAAACATGACTAATTTCGAGCTTTCAGAATTCCACGACATTCCCATCCTGTACAAATAAGGTTTTAAAGCTAAAGATATTGGCAAATGCTTATAAAAATTCATGATGATAGTATTAGACTAAGACATTTCCTTAGCACAAACAATAAGGACGAAATAGAAGCTATACTCTCAGATTACGATGGCTATTCTTTACATAAAATCATTGATAGTGATAACCTATTTCATCCTGTTATTGATTTTGACTTACCAGATGAAACATTAAATGCTATATCTCTCAAGCTTTTAGGTAAATAGGCAAAAAATTTACTTTGTTGTATCTTTAGAGATACTTGCCTAGAAATTTTTTCAGAATAGAATAAAGAAATCATGTCTATTGCCAATAGTAGTGATGAGAAAAAAATATCTCTACATATCTTAACTTCTGGCATGAGACTTTCAAATATACTCAGGTTGCTATATTCACTGAGCTTATTCATAAAAAACTCCTAGCAGGATTACGGAATAAAGGTATTATAGACAATATAGCAAATAAACAGTCATTTTCCTTATAAATTTTTGGATTGCTCAAGTATAAGAAAGAAATGAAAGAGTATATTCATGTAAAAAAAAGCTTTCATTCAAAAGATAAGACTATCTTCAATTTCATGATTTACCCACCTAATGATGAATTAGAAATCGTTAAAAGTTCTCTTTTAGATATTTCAGAACTAAAAGTTAAAATATGTGATAATACAAATAGTGAAACTGATCAGGCTGAGTTCAAATTGGTAGAAGAATTGCTCAAAAAAACTAGTATTGAGGGATTTAACCTTTTATATCCATCAGAATCATCTCCTAATGTCTTTTCTTTCAAACATATAAGCTAATAATATTGTTCATTATATGACTGGAAACATATAAATGAAAATGGATATATTATTTGATATAAAAGTTTTATAGTTTTTACTGCTATTATGCAGACTAGGAAAAGCCACTAGACAAAAGAAAACTTTCAATAAAACTTAATCTTAGTGAGATAACTTTGAGCTGAGAAATGAACCTTTCAGCTTTAGTAAAATTAAAACGATTCAGAATTTTAAACTCAAATGATTATTTCGTATGGTGGGATTTAATATGTATATATATTTCAGGTAAGAAATATTCTTATGCTAAAGTTTATAAAGCAATTCAAATAACTGTTATCTAAATTCAAAAGAAAATTCTGATATAGATACTAAAGCAAAAAGATTCAGAGAATAGACTTTATTTTGATATGAAACTTAAACTAAAGATTGCTAAGTTTGAGATTAAAATAATTGAATATAGGGTGAAGCAGTGAAGTTAAAATCTTTAATAGACCAAACAGTTATTAAAGGTCTAATAGTTTACGTAGATTATGATTTCCTCTCATATTCCATAAGCACTTCTCAACTAAACACAGATTTCTTTAACCTTTTCCTAGGATTTTTGGCTAAACAAGCGTTGAAAATTAATAAAGAAATTATGAATGCTAAAAATATTGAGCTTCACAAATATCTTTAGAAGTGATAGATATTCTTAGTACAGAAGCCAGTAGAGAAGTCTCAAATGATCTTAGTGTTAAAATCTATATTATAACAGTGTAGAAAAAATATTATTACAGATTTTATTGGTGATAAATTTCTAGAAAAACATCTCCATTTTACTACATCAGATTTGAAAAAAATTCTTGAATATTTTAATAGTTCCCTTCAAGTTTAAAAACTTATTATTATAAATGAAACTGGAATATCTAGTAGAGAATAACATAAATTTAATGGATATCTTAAATCTCTCATAACAGAAGAGAAGGTAGTTATAGAATGAAAAGGTCTTGAAACTAAGTGATTTCACTAGATATATAGTTATAAGTAATTAGGATGTTCTAATTAAAATAAACATAGGAGATTCTTATATAGTGTGTTTTAATATCTTATCACGCTGTAAAGAAAATACAAAATATTTCAAAAGACTAGGAAATATACTTAACCATCTTAATATACCTGGCGTAATTATGAAATATCTTAGTCTTAATATCTTAGATTTTAATTCATAAGAAATTTCTGCAACTAAAATGAAATCAAATATAATACGAGACCAACTTTCTAATCCCATTTGATTTATAATCAATTATATTTTCCTATATTATGAGGATAAAATAGCTAAATCAAGTTGTATATTACTATATCAAAATTATCTTGAATGATGTAGTGTAACAGGATTGGATTGATGAATGTGGCACAGTATATTGCAGATCTAAATGTTAAACATATCGGACATATTTGATATAATTGATATACTGGACATATCTGATATAATTGATATCTTGGACATATCGGACATATTAGATATATTTGATTTATTTGTTATATTCATCTATGTATTAATTTAATATAAATAGAGAGCAATAGAATCATGTAAACAGTAGTTCGCTTGTAGTTTACTTTTAGTTTTTTTTAGTTTCACTTTTAGATATACGTCTAGTAGTTCTTGTAAAGGCGCCTGGCCTAACATTTCAATTAGTACTTAACTCTCTAGTTTCTCTTATTCTTTTTATTTTCTTACCTTATATATTATTATTATTATATTCCTTATCATTAATAAACATATTATTATATCTCTGAATCAATTGCTATTTTCCTTTTAGTCTTGTCGAAAGTACACTACGTGTAAATTATATAAACTTGAGTTAAACTGCGATCAATTACTACGTAAAACTTTAAAAGATTCACCACTCGAACACCCTGTCTAACTGTCGTAATTCGCAAGAATTGCACATTAACAGTAGGGAGAATAGAAAAAACTATTCAATAGTACTATACTAGGAAAGAAATTTTCACAAATTGGTAATAATCAGACACAATCATGAGAAAATAGAGTAAGAGTATATCAATATATCTTCGATCGCTTTAAAATCATAGCTAAGCTCTGTGAATCTGATTTAAGTGGTATTAAAGAACTTTCCAATATAGCTCAATCTGACTTACCCAAAAATGAGACTACAGATATATCTATATTCAATATGTCAGAAATTATTATTCCTCAAAAATAATCCCATCTTATCCAAAAAAAATATGCTTTTATCAAATACCAGTAAAGATAAGAAGGCAGATAAACAGGATGAATTGATCTAGACACCTTTTGATTATATAATAGAAGATACACGTACACTAATTGCTTCATCATCTAAGATAGCTAAAATATTTAAGACAATCAAACCTGCTTCTTCGAAGGTTCTTAAACCTGAATCTGATTTATCTATAATCAATGAACTAATCAAATCTGAAAGTAACAATCTTTTAGACCTGTGTTCAAAAAAAGTGCTAGACAATAGTGAGAAAAACATCTCAAAAAATGGGCTATCAATAATAGTAAAGACCCTAATAAGTTTATAACGATTACAGAAAAAGACGTCAATATATCTCAAGAGTATTAAGATAAGATGATGGTGAATGCAGAAATCATCAAATTTGCTAGAGAAAATAAGATAAACCTGAATGATTTATTTTATATGACTAGAAGGAAAAGGTTAATAAGTAAAGAAATATATCTCTAGGAATTTAAGGATGTAAGAAAACCTCAGGAGTATATTTACGATAATAAGGAATAGTAAAAAAATATAAGCATACTCCAGAAGAATGGTATGCTTTGGTAAAGAGCAAATAAAAGCAGGACAATAGTATTGGTAAGGATGGAACTTTTCGTTCTTTACAACTAAGTGATATATAATTTCAAATTATTATTATTTTTTTCACTTATCTTAACAACCTGCAATTTTTAAATATATGCAAAACATATTCTAACTGGATTAGGTGACCTTAAATAGACTTTCCATAAGTTATATATTTTTTCCCTTTCTCTAACCTTTTGATAGTTTTTACCAACTATGAGATAGTGAAATTATGGAATATTTTTTTTGAATTGAACTTTGCCTCACTTAATATAATCTGAATATTACAGATTAATCTAACTATCACATATATTCTACATACTACATCATATCTGTAATTACAACCAAGTTTGTTATAGACCACCAACTTACCAATAAGATGAGTATTAAAGAGCTCAGTCAGTATGCATCAGAAATGTATAACCTCTTGAGAAATGATAGAAAAAAAAGATGTCAAGCTCGTAATCATCTTCAAAAGGGTATAAATTTAGCAAAGAATAGGTATTCACATTGATTTCTAACTAGAAATTAGGCAATACATAAATCAAGTACTAGTTTTAGAAGAACTAGGATTAGAAGCTAAAGTAAATATTAGTCTAGTTTCTGATAACGCCTCAGAAAAAGAAACTATTAAAGAAACAGCTCAGTGTATTGTCCAGGATAATCTTAGTGAAAGAGATATAAAAGCGATATCTAGAACCTTACTTCTGATCCTATCGTTATCTTATCATGTTCCTTCAGGCTTCAAAGAGAATTACATTCTCCAGAAAAAATAATCTCTGCTATTAAGATTCTGAAGATAACTAGAGCATCTAATAAAATCTAACAGGAGCGTACTGAGTAATGTAAAAATAAAGGACTTCATTATTCAGATCACTTTTCGTTAGAATTAGTTAAGGAACAGTTAGATTTGTATGTTGTGTTTAATACATATGATAAATAGGCCCTAGCTGATGTAATGATTATGCTCTGTATCCGTCCTGCTAAAATTAAAAACTTGCGTATAGCAAATGGGAATGTAACTGGATACGCAAAAATTGAGGCTAACAGAATATTTCTCAGATGTTTAGATCACTGAAAAAATGAGAAGCAAGCAAGATAATTGCTTATATAGATTCAAGAAGTAATTGTTTCTAGAGCGTTAAAAGATCCAGAAAAGCCTAGATTGACATACTTAAGTTTATTTCTGAAAAAAGTTAAATATATTCCTAAACCTTATGAACCACTACTTCCTAGTTCTTTATGCAAATTAGGGGCAATGTTTGCTTCCGTAATGTATAGGCCTAAAAATCTGTCAAAAGCTAATACTTATACTAGTAAAGCACTTCACCACAGTTCTGACAATCATACTTCTCCATCTGATAGATATATTATAGTTAATTTCAGAAGGAGAGGGTAACCTTATGATCAAGCAAAACCATTTTGAATTTCTGATCAAAACTAATCACATATAAGGGTTAGAGGATCGGAAGGGCTAATTTATCAGTATAATATTATTTATTAATTTTATTTTTTTGCTTGAGACAAGATATACCATATATAAAATATCGCAAAAATAGTAACCAATCAAAATTATTTATCTGATGCATCTAAAGAGCAGGAAGTTATCAAATATACAAAGATATTAGTCTAAGTATTTGGACTAGATAAGCAAAATGCAGAGGTATATAATGCACTTTCTGGTGAAAATAGAGCACTAAAGAAATAATTAAAAGACTATCATTTCTAACACAATACTTAAGAAAAGAGTGTAAAAAGATTAGAAAGAGATGTAAAGTCTTTAGAGACTAAATTAGAAGATTTGAACGAATATGTAAATAAGGGAAATTGTGATCAATATAATACATGAAATAGCTTTCTTGATAATTGATAAAAAAGGTCAAAAGGATAAAGGGTTTCTCCTATTCATCTGAGTCTTCTAAAGATTCTAATTTGGTCAAGACAATTGTAATAAGAGAAAATGAAGCTATCCTTATAAGCAATGAAGGAAGGCATGATCAAAAAAGATTTAATGGTTAATAGTTTAAAATGGGTTGAGCCAGAGGATTCGAAGAATCAGACGTTGAATAGAGGTTTAATTTTATATTTGAATATTATATATGCCATAATAAAATAGTTATTGTGAATTATGTAGTCAAAGAAAATATTCCTATTGAGGCATTAATTGATATGTGCACTAATGTAAATTGCATTAGCTAAAAATATATTGGTGAATTAGGAATTACATATCACAATAAAAGCAATAGCATTGCAATTCCAGATACATCCTATTCCACATTAGGAAAGATTAATCTGCATATTAGTTTTGAAGATAACGAGAAGCATAAAAGTATACCTGTTGAATTCATAGTTCTTAGACCAGATTGGCCTGATTATTATTCTGACTTAGTATTAGAAATGTCATAGTTTCAAGAAAATGATGCAACTTTGAATATATGCAATTCAAAACTATTATTAAACAATAATTTTGTGATTCCATTCAAAGAGAATAATAATCCAGAGCAGTGATTGTGTAATTTTCCTAAAGGTACTTTATTATTTTTTCGTTTATAGATTTAATGTATAATACAGATTATTTATGATGCAATCAAGCATCTTTTATTTACCAGAACTATTAAAACATATTTTACATTTTTTAGCAATAGATAAATTTCTCTATCACACTCTATTTATTTTCTAATTGTAATACAGATGCAGTACTCCCATTCTATAGAAATGCATTGACTTAAAGAAAAATAGCTATTATCATACAAAGAATTCTTCTTAATTGAAAAAATTCATAAAATTAGTATGTGGAAAGAAATAATCAGTTTATAGCTTGAATTTAACTCATTTTGAAATTTCATATTACCATTCACTTTCTAATAAAAAAATCAATTATATTATACGCTTATTTCTAAATATAATTTATTTGAATTTCAGAAAAGACATAGGATATAGTGATAAAGCGCTAAATCAAATTGCAGAATCATATTTAAATTTGAAGCATCTCAATTTAAAAAAGGATAAGTATGTAATCATGCTAGAATAATAACTAATAAAGGTCTGTTTGCTTTAGCAAACGCATATCGTAAATTAGAATATCTAAATATTTCTTACCACATAGAGATTACTAGAATATCGATTTCTAGTATTATTCATTCTTGTCTAAAGTTTCAAGAACTCGTCCTTAGCTTTTGTGAAATTACTAATGTAATTATCAGAGAAATTGCTTATTCATGTCTTAATTTAAAGTATCTTGATCTGAAAGGGTATTATAAAATTAGCAAAGAAGCTGTAAATCAGCTAAATCCAAATATCCATGTTGAGAATTTCAACAATGTGACCAACCTTGATCTTATTTTCACATTCAGTAATTATTTTAGACAGGCTAGTATTGTCTATCAGAATTTAACACAATCCTTTTTAGCTAATGCTTCAAATTTGAATAGAACTAAAATAAGGCAACATGTCAAAATTTTCTATCAGAATTTGGTATATACTTTAGATCAGATATACCGATAACTTAATAGACAGTCACTAAGGAATTATTTTGATAAAATACTAGCTGATCAAGCAGAATAGTAATAGTAATCGTTAGCTCAGAAGAATTTGCTAAGCCACAGATTGTGCAACAAAAAAATATAGATCATTAATCAAGTCTTATGCGACATATTATTTTTTGTATATAACAAAAAAAATATATATATACTTACAGTCCCCGGCAAAAAGAATGGCGGTGAAAGACTACATCTATTTTAGGCTGCAGTTTCACCACTTTCCAGATTTAGGCACTTGTTTATATACTCAAATCAAACATTGGAACCTAAATTAAAAAGGTAAGTTAAAAAAATAAGATTTGTTATTTGTTTTTATTTTGATTTCCTTTCTGAAACTATGCTAAGCTCTTTAGAATATAAAGAAATTCTATTAAGTCACTTTAGGACCAAAAAGTGCGTAATGCAAAGGAAATTTCTAATTGATTGTACATTTCTTTGCGTACATATGAACGATATGTCAGTTTACAAAATAAAACTGGCAAAATTTCTATTGGTCACTCTTCTGGCCATCTAAGAAAATTGGCTTCAAATCAATGCCACCATATTGGAAAAATTCTGCAACATAGTCATTTTACTACAGCAGGCGAATTTAAGGTAAAATTTGAAGAAAAAGATCCCAACCTTGATGTCAGTAAACGTACGATACTTCGTGAGCTCAAGAATCTTGGATATATTTTTGTTCTTTCAAGAAAGATTCCTTTCTTGATCCAAAAAGCGAAAGATTTTTGTTTGTCTTAAGCATGTGATCATTCACGATACAACTGGAAAAAGTTGTTTTTTCTGATGAAACAACACTTCAGATGTTTAGAAATACCATATGTGCATGGTCTCATAATGTACAACCAATTGCCCTATGGTAAAGCACCCATTCAAA
>CAJVPQ010002037.1:0-15295 GCA_910591825.1 Funneliformis caledonium
CACCATAAATAAATTTAATTGTGTTATAAATTGATTAAATTATGTCATTTTTTTTAATTATAATGCTTATTTTTAAATAATATTTTAATTATAAAATATAAATTTATTATACTTTTTACCAATAAATTATATATAATTAATAAAAGTAAAAAAAATACTTAAAAATAGAAAATAATATATAAATATAAAGTAAAAAATAATATATTTAAAAAATTAAAGATAGATAAATAACTATAATAAAATATTATTATTTTTAATAAATTATTATAAAATTTATATATAAATTTTTTTTAATTTTTTTTTTAATTTTGTTAATCTCAGTAATTGTTTAATTTATATAAAATTTTGTCTTATAAATTCAAAATTTTATTAATAAATAAATAATATTGAAAATAATAGTTTATAATAAATAATAATAAATAATTTAATTTATTAAATTATTAATTATAATAAAATTTCAATATTTTTATTATTAAAAAATAGAAAAGATTTTACTATTACTATATGTATTTTATAAATTAATAAAATTAAAAATAAATATTTTATTAAAACTAATAAATAATATTCTTATAAAAAAAAATTTATTACTTATATGTAAGATTACTAGATAAAACTTATAGGTTTTGCAAATTATTTAAATAGTCAAAGGTAAAATTTAGCAAAATTATATTAAAATATTATTAAAAAATCTGCAAAACTCAAGAAAAGATAAAATTATATCAAAATTTATAAAAATGTGAAACTATATTAAAACTTTTGTAAAAAATAGTGAAACTAAAGTTTAAATATTTTGCTAAATTTAAAATAATAAATTAAATATTATTTTTTAATAGAGAAAATAATAACAAATTATTTTTTATATATATAATTTATTTTATAAATTAATTTTATTTATTTAAATTTATAATCTTTAAGAATTCTTATTATTTTATAAATATCAGTTCTTAAATTAATTTATTTAATTTAGAAACAGATTATTTATTTAAATTTAATAACAAATTTAAAAATAAATTAATTATAAAAAAGATATTAAAATTTAAAATTAAAATGCAAAATTAAAAATAAAAAATTGGAAAATTATTAAAGAATAATAATATTTATATATATATAAAATAGATTCTAAAAGATAATAACTTATTTTTTTCATATAAATAAGCAATTATATATAAATTTTTTTTAAAAAAAAATTATTGATTTAATTATATTATTTTAGTAAAATAATGCTAATTCTAAAATATTAAATTATAGAAGTATTAATAATTTTTAAACTTAATATTTAAGGAAAGGGTTAGTAATAAAATTAGATAAAAAAAATAAAAAAAACTATAATTTGAATTAATACTTAAAATTCATATTTAGTTATGTTTTGATTTATTATATAATATTAAAATCTATTTTTTTTAGAAAATAATTAAAATTTTAGAAAAACTTTTGTTTATAATCAGAATTATGTATTTATAATTAAACCAGATGTTTAAAAATTAAAATCTATAAAGATAATACACTTGATAAAAATTAAATCATAAAATAAGATTTAATATAAGAATTTTATTTACTAAAATTAATTTTAATAAAAAATTTATAAGGAAGAGAATCTTAAAGTTTATATTAAAAAATCTATTTTTTTTTTCTAACATTATATAACTTATACAAGAAAACTATATATATATTAATTAAAGGAAAATTTTTTTATCAATTAAGCTAATTTTCCTGAACTTGGTTTAGATTATTTATTTTATTTCTACTATACAATCTGTTATTTTATGATACAGTATTGTGTTATTTATTAAAATATAATGTATTTCGGAAAATTTCAGCAACAAAAGCGCATATAATCAAAATTTTTATATGTATAAATAATTGATTTTCATAATAAGATCAAGTTAACATAATTCCTAATTCCTAATTCGATTCTTTGATCACTAAAATTCATATAAGATTAGTGACCTTGTGCAATAAATAAACAGTAAAATTATTCAATGATAAAAAAATTATTATAAACCATTAATTGAAGATGAGGCGATATGAAAATTTGCCTATTTATTTTTTATCTCAGCAAATCAGATCAAAGACCATTGGATTTTTTTCTATGGTTGTTATTTCGGAGACAAAAAATAATCTATTCGTGTACCCTCTTTGATAGCATTATATTAATTCACTTGTTACCTTACTTTTTTACTGAAATATTAATAAAGTTTGCAGTGCATCAAAAAAAAAAAAGCAAATCATATGTTCTCTTTTTGGCAAATCGACCATTAGAGTCATGTGACTTCTTAATTACCGAAACTAAAGAATTCAATTCTTCTAGTGCGAAAAAATGCCCTAATATAAAGATGGGTACATCAGTCACATCTCAACCATTTACATCTCAGGTAAGTCTCAAATTTTGAAAATGCACTCTTAAGCTCTTTTCTCTTTGCAAGAATCGTGAAGAGGTTATTAATTTGCTAGTAAATCGATTTCAAGAGTCGCTTTGCTTGAATCTGCCATATATGTAAAAAAGAGCATTGGTATCTGAATGGCAAATGGTGGATCGATGGTTAAGGCAGTAAAATATTTTTAGGTTTGCGATATGAGAATAAAGTCCTAAATCAGCCTATCCTTGAAGTAAGTTTCCGGAATAATAGGAGCATAAGTGAAATGTCTATAAATCAAAGTATAATAAACATTTATTTGTTTGCCACATTTCGGAATTTATTTTTAAATGGCATAGAAAAATTTTACTATGACGCAAAACCGAGATAAAATGCATGGGTTGTGACCTCACTAGGTTAATATTTTAAGTGTGATGTAAATCGTCCCATAGGTTAATCAATACTTTTGTGTCTGGCTAACTTTTTTTTCATCTACTAATTGTATTCTTCCTTTAATAGTCCTCGTAGACAGACACCTGCAAGAACTTGTTTCTGATTAGTCATACTGAAAGATAGGTATCGTTGATCATGCACCATTTACAATTTACAAAGGCTTGAGTTGGGAGGTTTCTTCAAGTAGCGCAACCGACACTATAAAGTGAAGGTAATTTTTCTTAATTGGCAGAGAGGGAGCTCCTGTATTTGTACAGCACAATGCAATCGAATATCAAAATATTTCAATGCTAATAACATGAAAATTAGTTACTTTATAAATGTAAAGAAATTCTATTAATTGTAACCCTTATTGGTCAATACTTAGATCTTTATTACACTAAGATAAACTTTGAAAGCAAAGCTCAGCGGAACGGGAAATAATGTTCTTTTGTATAAAGACAAAAAAAAAAAAAAATCAGTATACAATCTGGCAAATAATATAAACATTCTATACTGACCTTTATTTGCATTAGTTCTTCTATTGCAATGGAAAGTACATTAAGGTTATGAACATTTTGTGGAAGAAAAAACTTTCCCAGGAGTATCATTCGGTATATCGCATCAAATTTCAGATCCATAACAAACACACTGCACTGAAAACCTGATTATAAAAGGAAGGTAAATAAAGAGGTACATACTAAAAATCATTAATACATATTTACCTTCAACAAGTATGCTACATATAGACAAATCTTTGGTTTTTACACCATTTTTAATGCACTTATCAAGCATGTTCTTCATTTCATTCCCAATTTTTATTAAATCGAAATCCACAAAATTGGTTTCCTTTGAAGACATATATCTGGTAGGTTTTATTTCGGATACCAATAGATAGTATTTATTGCTTTGAATTTGTGTATAAATAGAAAAATCGGCTCTCCTTCCCTGGAAAGGAGAATTTTTGTAGGTGGATGGATCCAAAACATCAGAGGACCTAAAAATAATTAATTTGCATATTTAATAATCATTGTAACATATGTGAAAATCCATTATTTACTCACATATTTCTTTTAGAAAAAAAAATATTTAAATACCATTCACACTTTAGATCACTATTTGTAAAAAAAGGTGTTATTATTGACGAAAAAATTTCGTGAACAAAAGAATCTTTTCTTGCATCTGATTTGTTAATATGTGGAAGGTACCTGAAACTATGACATGATTAAAAATAAAATGAAACCAAATCATGCAATAACACATATATTTAGACTTGCGACGAACATGGCGAAAAAATTGAAAAAGGGCTAGATTTACATTGACTCGAAAACTTCCAAAATTAAATCATCATTGTTTTCTTCAACTTCCTTCTGCCATTTCCTAAGTAATGACTTACAGCCTTGGAAGTTTTCATTTGCGGTCTGTTTTAGATTAATGTAATATTAGTCCAATGAAAGATTATTATACTTAAAGTCATTCAAAAAATCGTGCCTTGGATATTTCGTGACATCGTATAATGTCTTTATCTAATAGTTGATATGGAATATATTCACTTCTTAAATTTTCAAAAATAATTTTCAATGATCCCGGGCCGACCATCTCCGAAATTCCAATTGATAAATTCTCGTCCAACAAAAATATGTGATCAAGTGAACTGCAATAATATTATAAGTATTTACAATACCAACCATTGATAAAAGATTAAGTCAAAAAACTTACAGCATTTCGACAGCATTCTCTAGCTTGTTCTCTGATGCTTTTTTTACAGACAAATTACGATATTCTAGTAGCAAATTTGAAATATTAATTGTTCCGATGGTCCACTATGTATATGCAAGAAAATCAAATGTTAAAAGTTTAACACCTATAATTGAAATCAAGTGTTAAAACATTACCTTATTGTCAAATTCACTCAACGTTGACTCTTTTATGCCAAGTCCGACAAACCAATCGTATTGAAATTGAATTGTTTCTTTTTGTTCAGGTTCGGTGTCATCTCTTGAATCCTTTGATTCGGGAAGGTATGTCAATTCAGATGGTGTTTGAAGAAATATATTATTGAAGCTATTCAATTCTGGGTATAGTTTGTTAGATGAACGTGCAGTTCTACCATCAATTTCTTTATGCACTTCATCAATGTTGCTGGTTTCAGATTTTATCTTTTTTGGAACCGAAAATTTATGAGAGAGCTCCTCACTTTCCGTATCTTCCAGCTGACGTTTTTCTGAAACAATATAATTATGTTCTCCAATATCGTTTTTCGTTGCACCAAAGATCTGACCAAAATATTTTTGAGCAATGTTGTAAATGTCCAAAATTATACTCATGAAAGACTTACTGTCTTCATCGTTAAGGCAAAATCTTGTTGAATTTGCAAATTTGTATCGTGTCTTGTTCGACAGGCTAGGACCTAAAGATAAATTTGAATATTAAAAATCACAACCATGTACGTCTGAAATATCTGATAGTTAGACATACCGCTTTCTTTTCCTTTAACCAAGTTTCCCAGTCTCGTTGTATAAATTCTTCCTATTTAAGGAATACATTAAAAATGTTTCACATTTAATTTCGAAATTGTCAAATACATACGTTAGTATCCAAGGCTTTCAGTTTATCAAGCATTGAGCCATTACTACGGTTTATAGCAATGGCAAGACATTTTTTATATTTATTAATGGCTCGTATACGTTGAGTTGGATGAGTTAAGCGAAAAAAGGATATTGGAGTAGATGCTGTAGATTTTAAGAAGAAGTTTATATCCCCATCTTGTCGATCCTTTCTGGAAACTTTTCTTTGTTCAGTATTCATTATTGCTTTATAAAAAAAAAAAAAAGTATTATTCCAAAGCAAAAGCATCAAACAATTGCTAAAAGGGGCTGATCTCTAATGAAGGTCGACCACCGCTCGATGGTGACTTGCCATAACTGATTTCCGATAGTTCTCAACATTTATACAAAAACTTACACGGTCATAGACAAAGAGCAACGTTAAAAAAAAAAAAATTGAATTGGTTTCGCGTTTTTAGGTGAAATGACGATCTATTAGCTATCAATCCTTACCAAAATTATCTAAACACGTGAGTTAATAAGAAGGATTTATACCTTGTAATCAGTGCTGTAAAAAATATATAAAGCATATATCATTATTCTCTTCGAAATACAAACCATTAAAATTGATTATTTTTATTTCAATTTCAATATTATCATTAAAGATAAACATATTTTTTAAACCTCTAATTCAATATCTATTTTATAATAAAATTAAGTATTAGTCAATTATGTTCACTAGCGATTGTATTTATAATATTTTAAGAGTAATATTTCTTATATAGGATATTATTTAGCAGTTAATTCTACCAATTATTTTTTTTTTAATTATATAAACTATAAATTTTTTTCTTGAAATCCTATCTAACTTTTCTATATATTCTAAATACAGTATTTCATAATAATAATTCTATATTTTTAGGATACTATTTAAATAATTTCTTATTTTAAATATCTATCTAGTATTTAAAATTCAATGTGTAAAAAATACATATGTATAAATTATTAATTTCTGCATTAAAGATGATCCCTATAATTATTTTCAAATTTCAATTGAGTTACAAAGTTATGATTGTTAACAGAAATACAATGACTACGCATTCTTAGTTCTCTAATTATTGGTTTCTTTTTCTTTGGTTGCTTTGGAGATGTTTTGTTAATCTTCATATTATCTGATACCATAATTATTGGAAATCCGTCATCATTATCATCAACTATTATCTTAAGTTTCCAGACCAAGAAATTAACCAAGCCCTATAGTTATCAATTAAAATAATTTTCTAACGTTAAAATTTGATAAAAATCAAACTTGCCTTAACATTTCATGCTACTATTAAAGCAACTTTTAAGTAGTGATAGGTTGAAAATGTGAGTGGGAGGTTAAAAGATTTTAGATGATACAGGATGTATATCTCACATCTTTACTGGATAATACTCTTATAAGAGTGTTATCCAGTTACGTTATAATGTTATCTAGATATGAGTATAATGTTATCTAGTTACGAGTATAATGTTATCTAGTTACGAGTATAATATTACCTAGTTACTGTTTTTAGTGTTCTGTGGCCTTTTTATTACCTTGTAGCTATCCGCTTGTTTTCATTGCTTTGTGGCCTTTTTATTGCCTTGTAGATATCTGATTGGTATTGACCTCCTACGCCTGAATGGGTATCAAATTCTATTTTGGAGGTTGCTGGCCTTCTGTAACTGTTTGGATTTCTAGTTTTATGTTGAGGGTGCTGGCCTTCTGTACCTGATTTGGTTCTCAGTTCTATATTGTTGTGCTTACCTTTTGCGCCTGCTTGTTTGCCTGTTAAAATGCCAAATTGTGATAAAAAAAAATGCGTCAGATGGTGCAGTAAATTCGCGTCTAAATTTGGCCGGCATATTTCAGGCTGATTTTTAAGACACATGATCTAGTAAATTTTTTTACCAGGTCACTTTCTAGGGCAGAGCTTGGTTGCCGGGTTGGTGACCCTCGTGAAATATTTAATAAATATATTCATTTTATAAATGATCACAAATTGGAGCACTGAATTGGAAACTCCGTTAACATTGTTAACGATCGGAGCGCTATTTTTTGAGTGTCCCTATAAAAATTCTCAGTCCCTATAAGAAAAATTCATGGGGACGCTCATAGGGACAATCTCGATATCATTTTTGGACTTCTTAGCTTGATTTATTGAGTTCTTTATTACTTATCCCTATGTCTCTATAAGTTCCTATAAAATATAAAAGTTCTAGGAAAAAAATCGATTTTCTATGGTATTTTTATAAGTAAATATAGTCATATATATGGTTGATATAGTTGGTATATGGTCGATGTATGGTATATATAAAAAAAAAATAAAAAGGTAAAGAGTTCGGAAATTCATAGGGACTCATAGGGACATAGGGACAAGTAGTAAAAATGCCTTTCGAGAGTTCTAAAATTGCCAGTTTACTATACTTCTAGCGTTCTTGTTAAGTTTTTTTGCCGTCCCTATAAATTTTTCATGAGGCCAAATTTTTGATAAATCATTAGGGCCAACTTATAGCATTAGGCATTTTCATTCTATCGAGAGCCTGCCCCAATGCCTCTGGAGTTTGCCCATTCTGAAGCATCTTAGCCAACTTCTTCCAGTAATAATTTGCTTTCGAATGGAACTTATTTACATGCAAATTACAATATCCATATTTTGATGCTGTCGGTCTTACACACCCATCTTGTTTGCATAGAGGTCGCTGGCGTCTTTTCCAGTGAATACTACACCCTTCTGGTCACATACTTCCATTCCACAAACTATTTCTTCATCAGAGGGATACTGGCAAATGTATTTACCGCCTATTTGTTTGTCAGAAGAGCGCATCTTGCAACCAAAGTAACTATTGCCTATTTGTTGCCAGTACATGTATGCCGATTTCACGTTCGAGGTTGAAGGTGCGATATGTATTATTATGGCCAGCCCATTTATACCATACCCGAATACATGTCTAGAAAGATGAGACCTTCTTCTGAATTTTTGACGTGATCCATCCTAGTTGTCCTGGTTATTTTGGGAACTAAGACGAAAACTAAGACGGATTCTGATATGAGAGAAAAGCTTCTTTCTTTGTTTTAACTTGTTCTTTTTATACTTGTTCTAGTTGTTCTAGTAAAAATAAAAATTTTAAAAAAAATCGTAATCCATCCTATAGTATATGTATAATATATGTATGCTATATATATGCTATATACTGGTATATCTATAGGTAAAAAAAAAAAAAAAAAAGAAAAAAAGTCCAAAATTTACTAGGACAACCAGAACAACCAGGACAGACTATTTCTTTTCCTTTCATTCATCTTAAAATTACCATCTAGCTATATTTCATTCGTCTTAGAAAATTTTGACAACTAGGACAGAAACTAGGACGAAATTTCTAGAACAGTTTGCTGGGATATATTCTGGATTTTTACAATCTTTTTTTGATGATAATGTTCCTTTGATCTATGTTTTTTTGCATGTATATCGCAATAGTCATATTTGCCTCTTGTCAGCTCACCGCATTCCTTGCAAGGAACCTGCCTAGAATTCCAATGAACTTTACATCCATTTGGATCATAGCATCTCTGATTACATACTTCTCCAGTCCTAAGAATATATGGACAGTAATAAAAATGCCAGGGTGTCTGCTTTTTTTCGCCTCCCATTTGTATAGATCAATTAATAATCTCGAGAAATTAATTTCATTTTGAACTTTTTTCTTACGATTAATATACCTTAAGTTTTGGTATACTTTAATAATGTATCTAAAAAAATGACTGAACAATCTGAGCTTTCAGAGTTCTTTGACGCTCCCGCCCCCTACTATTGTGAGTTTAAAGCCTCTGATATAGGTGCATCTCTATATAAAATTTGAGATAATAGTGTTAGGCCAAGGCATTTTCTAGGCGCAGATAATGCGGATGAGATAGAAGCAATACTTTTAGATCGTGAAGGCCATTCCTTACATGAATTCATCGATGGGGATGAGCCACTCTGGCCTATTATAGATTTTGATTTACTACAAGAAGTGCTTGATACTATTGAACCTAAGCTATCACGCAAAGAGATACTAGATTCACTTATTCTTGCTTTTAGAAAGACATGTTTGGAGATATTTCCGAAGTGGAATCCTAAAACTATAGTTATTGCCAGTAGTAGTGATGCGAAAAAAATATCTCTCCATGTCTTTACTACTGGCATGAGACTTCCAAATATTGCTCGGGTTGCAGTTTTTACTGAGCTTGTTCGTAAGAAACTTCTGACAGCTTTACAAGGAAATAGTATTATTGATAATATCGCAAATAAAAAGTCTTTCTCCTTATGGATGCTTGGATCCCCCAAGTCTGACGAAAAGACTGGAGAACGTGTTCGTGTAAAAAAAGCTATTTGTCCAAAAGATGGAAGCAACTTTGACTTTATGATCCGTCCACCCAATGATGAATCAGAAGTCATAAAAAGTTCTCTTTTAGATATTTCAGAGCCAAAAGTCCAAAGATTTGATGATACGAATAGTAAAACCACTCAGGCTGAATTCGAACTGGTAGAGACATTACTTCAAGAAGCTAGAATCGAAGGATATAGTCTCTCATATCCATCTGAAAATTTTTCTGATAAATTTCCACTATCGCGCATCTCTCCATCATACTGTCCAATATGTGACCAAGAACATGATAGTAATAATGCATATATTATTCGAAATAAAAAATCCTACAGCTTTTTCTACTACCGGGCAAATAATAATAGGGAACCCAGCTCCAGAAAACCTTCGAAAAAACTTACTATTAGCGAAACTGCCTTGGATCAAAAACAAAAGCTTCTAAATCCCATAAAACTAGAACAATCCAGAATTTCAAATCCCAATGATCACTTTGTATGGTGGAATTTAATATCCATGTGTACTTCTAAAAAAAGATTTTCATGAAATGAAGTATATAATGCAATCCAAGTAACAATTGCCTGCGTTCAAAAGAATTCGAAAACATGGATTCTTAAGCATAAAAAATCTGATGGTAACCTATACTTCGATATGGGCTCTAAGTTAGATATCGGTAAATTAACCATTAATATCGTCGAGTTAGGTGGGGAAGCTATAAAATTACAATCTTTACTGGAGAATGCATTCAATACTGGTTTGATTGCTTATGCAAATATCAATTTCCTACCATATCCTCCAAATGCTATTCCACCAAAAACTGAATTCTTCAATCTCTTCTTAGGATTCAAAGCAAAGCTGACTTCCCATATTAATTATGACCTAGTGAATTTGATCATCTGATATATAGAAAATATCTGGTGTAATGATGATAAAAAACTTTCTGAATATGTTCTGAAATAGTTCGCATTCCTGGTTCAGTATCCAAGTACAATCCCTGAAACTATTCTTGTATTGCGTTCTCTACCACGTTGTGGGAAAAATATTATTACTGATTTTATTCGAAAAAGCTTATTCAGTCCAGAGCTTGTTTACTCGACTCCTGATCTAGGAAAGATTCTTAAACGATTTAATAGTCCCATTCAAGCACGAAAACTTATTATTATGAATGAAACAGGAATGGCTAGTGGGGAATGGCATAAGGCGAATGATCACTTGAAATCTCTTATTACAGAAGACTATGTTTTGATTGAGCGTAAAGGTCTCGAATCACAGGAATGCAATCATTTCCTCAGATTTATGATTCTAAGTAATTATGATGCTCTGATTAGAGTGGAGTTAGGGAATGGACGTATTGTATATTTAGATGTCTCCCCTCACTGTAAAAATAATTTCACATATTTCGATCAGTTGGGAGGAATTCTTGAGTATCCCGATACATCTGGATCTTTATGTCATATTTGCTTAGTCTTAATCTTTTAGGATGGAAGCCATGAAAGATTCTTTCAACTAAAATGAAGATAGAAACCATGCAAGACCAGCTTCCTAATCCCATTCGATTTATAATTGACTATATTTCCTCATGGAGTAAGGATCAAGTAGCCAAACCAAGTTGTACATCATTATACCAGAACTATGTTGAATGGTGTGAAGGGAATGGTGAAAAGCCATTTTCTAATAACATCCTTGGCAAAAAATTCTCACAGATTAATATTGAACGTAAAAGGGCAAGTGGTGGAAGAAGGGAATGGCAATATATTCTTGATCGTTCTAAGATCGTAGCCAAGCTCTGTGAATCTGGCTTAGGCGATATAGAAGAATTTTCTGATACACCTCAACCCAACTTATCCGAAAATGAGGCCACAGACATACCCATATTTAATGTGTCAGAAATCACTCCCTCAAAAATAGCCCCACCTCGACCAGAAAAGAAACTCCTTTCAAGAAATAAGAAGGCGGATAAACAGGATGAATTGTCCCAGACTCTTTCTGACTATGTGGTAGAAGATACACGTGCTCCAGTTGCTTCATCATCTAGCACATCTGAGACTTCTAAAACACCTAAGCCAGTAATAGATGAACTTGAGACTAGCAAGCTTCCTGAATCTATTGAGCCTATCAGCAAAGTGGTGGATATGCCTCCAAAAGAAATAAGCGAAAAGCGCGATCCTCCCAAACCTAATAAATTATCATCTGCCATACTTCTGGTCAGAGCTCAGCGAGTAGAGCATCTCAGAAAAAGGCAGTCAAGCTCGGTGAAGATCCCAAAAAGTTTGTAACCATCACAGAGAAAGATAAACACGATTCACCCACATTTCGGGATAGAATGGAAATGGATTCACGAATGTGTGGTTAGATTATAGAGATGAAAGATGATCCTAAAGAAGATATGGACATGACGGTACGTGAAAGATTGATAGGGAAAGAAATTATCCGTCGCAGGTTCGAGGATAACGGAGTCACAACCTCGTGGCTTGATACTGATGAGAAATAGAAAAAAACAATAAGCATACTCCAGAAGAATGGTATGCTTTGGTAAAAAGCGCCTCCCAATCAAAGATTTATTTTGAGAAGGATTATTATTTTTTTTTCGCATATCCTATCTACCCACAATTTTCAAATATATATAAAAGATATCCCAGCCGGAGCTCATGGGCTCATAAAGATCTGCAATAAGTTATAATATTCTTTTGCCTACCGATTATGGATGTCAGAACAATTATTTATTTTTTTCAAATTGAACTTTATCTCACAATATATAATCTGAATACCACAGATTAATCTAACTACTACTATAGTCTACTGACCACAACATGTCTGCTATTACAAAAAAGTTCGTTACAGACCACGAACTCACTAATAAAATGAGTCTCAAAGAGCTTAACCGGTATGCACCAGAAATACTTGAGCTCTTACCAGATGATAAAGAGAAAAGGCGTCAGGCTCGCGATCGTCTTCAAAAAGGATATAACTTTAGTAAAAAACAAGCATTTGCATTGATATCTTCTCAAAGAACTGGTCAAACTAAAAGTCAAGTAACCCCAAAGAAGGTAGGACAGAAGCGGAAATGAATATATGTTGTGCTAAAAGCACCTGCCAAGTATCTGATATTATCCCAGAAGGAGAAACTATTAGAGAAACGGCTTAGCGTATTATGCAGGACAGCCTTAGTGAAAAAGAAGTAAAAGTTATAGCTAAAGCATTAGCCAAGACATTCCCTAATCCAGTTGCTTGCACATCTAGTCTCAGTAGGCTCTGAATGGAATTGCGGAAGCTTAATGCCCTTGAGGCAATAATCGAAGCTACAAAGATTCTAGAGATGACCACTTTATCGAATAAAATCTAAAAGGAAAAGAGTTTATTATGCGAAGATGAAGGAATTCATTATCCAGACCACTTCTCGTTAGAATCGGTTAAGGAGAGACTGGATTCGTATGATGTATCTAATACATCTAACAAACAGGCCCTAGCTGATGTAATGATTATGCTCTGTATCCGTCCAGCTAAAATTAAAAATTTGCGTATATCTAATGGAGGTATAACAGGATACGTAAAAAGCTGAGGTCAACAGGATATTTCTCGGGTGTTTAGATCACTTGAAAAGAATGAGGAATGGGCGAAGCAATTGCTTATATGGATTCAGGAAGCAATATCTTCTGGACAGTTAGGAGACCCAGAGACGCCTGAAACTGGAATCTTGAGTAGGTTTCTGAAAAAAACTGAATTTCTTCCTGAAACTGGTAAGCCATTACTTCCTAGTTCCTTACGTAATTTAGGAGCTGTATTTGCAGTTGTAGTGAGTGAGATTAGGAATCTATCGAAAGCTAATATTATCGCTAGTCAAGCACTTCGACATAGTCCAAAAAATAACACTGCGCCATCGCAGAGGTATACTATAGTAAATTACAGACCTCGTGAAATGCCTTACGATCAAGCAAACCCATTCATGCTCTTCGATGAAAATTAACCACATACTAGATGGATTAGATATCATTTATTAAATTTATTATTTCGTTCGAGGCAAGATCTAGCATATAGAATATATCACAAAAATGATAACTGATCAAAAGCATTCATCTGATAGTATACCCACTGAGCAGGAAGTTATCAAATATACAAAGATATTAGCCCAGGCATTTGGACTAAACAAGCAAAATGTAGAAGTATATAGTGCACTTTCTGGAGAAAATAGGGCACTAAAGAAACAATTGGAAGATTATCATTCCCAACACAACATTTTAGAAAAGAGAGTAAAAAGATTAGAGAGAGACGTAAAGTCCTTAGAGACTGAATTAAAAGATTTAGACGAATGTGTGGATAGGGAAACTGTAGTCAACTTAATACAAGAAATAGTTCCCTCGCTAAATATCAAAAAATGTAAGGGTTCCCTCTATTCATCTGAGTCTTCCGAAGAATCTGATTTGGTTAAAATAATTGGGGTAAGAGGGGCTGTCCTCATAAGTAACGAAGGAGGATGTGACCAAGAAAGGTTAAGCGAGTAGTAGTTTGAAATGGCCAAGCCAGAAGGATTCGAAAAATCAGGTGTTGAATAGAGGTTTTAATTTTATATTTGAATATTATATATGCCATAATAAAATGATATTCGTGAATTGTGTAATTGAAAAAAATATCCCTATTGAGATATCAATTGATACATGTGCTGATGTAAATTGCATTAGCCAAAAACATATTAGTGAATTAGGAATTACAAATCACAGTGAAAGCAATAGCATTGTATCTCCAGATGCATCCTATTCCACATTAGGAAAAGTCAATCTGCATATTGGTTTTGAAGATGGTGAGAAACACAAAAGCACACTTGTTGAATTTATAGTTCCTGAAGCAGATTGGCTGGATCTGATTTAATTTTAGGAGGACCTTGGTTTCGAGAAAATGGTGCAACTTTGGATATATGCGATTCAAAACTATTATTAGATGATAATTTTGTGATCCTATTCGAAGAAGTAAATTACATTTCGACATTATCTGATAGTCAGATCCAAGCTATGACTGATTTTTCCAACCCAATCGATAGTCCAAAGCAGTGATCTACCAGTGAACTAGGCTCAGCTAATTTTATTTTTTTGTTAAAGATACAACATATAAACAGAATATTTAGCCAGAGACGCTTCGCATGACGCAATCAAGCATCTTTTATTTACCAAAACTACTAGAACAGATTTTACATTTTTTAGCGATAGATAGATCTCTCTATCCCGCTCTATTTGTTTCCCGATTGTGGTACAGATGTGGTGCCTCTATCCTATGGAGGCGTATTGAGCTAAAGGGAAACGATCCCAAAGCAAAGAAATTCATAGAATTAGTATGTGAGAAGCAAAAACCAATTTATAGCTTGAAACTAACCCATATTGAAATTCCATACTATAATCCACTTTCAAGTAAGAAAATTGAAGGCATCGTAAGAACATGCCCAAACATAATTCATTTGAATTTTGAAAATTGTGTGGGTTTTAGTAATAGAGCATTAAATCAGCTTAAAGCATACCCTAATCTGAGATATCTTAATTTATGTAGTAGTGGTATTATGGGTGATAAAGCTTTATGTGGAATGGTGGGATCATGTCG